>JAECUM010002379.1:0-127074 GCA_016617855.1 Megalonaias nervosa
GTAAGTGCGTCAACACAATATCCTGGAAATAATCCCAATCATGCTTTTCTTTTCAGTTTTGTTGTGGTTGGTGGTCAAGAGTGGACAACTAACGGAGAAATTTCAAACTTCTAGATTAAAGTTAAATGTCCTGTCGCGGTATCTATTTGGCAGTTTCATTTGCGAGGTCGACTAAATTCTGGAGTTGGACGTATTTATAACTGGCGTCTGGAAGGATCCAACGACAATATAAGCTGGGGAACACCTTTGTATAGCACAACTAACACTTATGTTGGCGCAACAACTTTCTTTACCATTCCAACGGCAAATACTTCCAACAAATATCAATATTTCCGATTATATGTTGTCGCAGCGGAAAGTCCTTTTCCAGGTCTTACAGCGTTTCAAATATACACAGTCGATGATCAAATTTAATTGTTAGCCATCAAATTTAATCTGACGATGTAGAATAAAAAAATGGGAAATATACTGGTTGTGCAGACTGACCCACCTAGTGTGAAAGTTGCTAAAGAAGTTTAGAATAATATTTTTAATCCATCAAAGCAACTGTAACTGATGCTGATGTGGGCTTTCTCACCGATGATGAAAGAGAAGCTTTTAGCGATATTTTTCGAATGAAACATTATAAACTTGAAGATTTAAATGCAGGATCGCTTGACGAAAACGCACAAAATGTTGTGCGTGTTATGCACATGCGAGGTCCACAGTTTCGATCTGCAATAAAAAAAAATTTGATACCGTAAGCAAATATTGTCATCCTGAGGATTGTCTTGAGGAACAAAAAAATTTTTAGAATTTGATGAAAAATATTTTACTTGAACTTAACACAGAAATTCTTTGGTGATTAATAAATTAAATTTAATAAAAGCTCGAGTTTATGCTGGATAAAACCTGAACAAGAGCGAGTAAGAAAAATTCATGATGACCTTGATAAATTAGCCGAATCTAGAAAAGTAAGATTAAGTAAAGACACAAAACATAGAGATGAATTCCTATATATTACTTATAGCACACGTTTTCATGTTGTTTATTTTTTATTTGATTTGTTTCAGTAGACTGACCTATCACGATTGATGGCAAATTTGCGTGCTCTATCCCTTTTCCTTATCATTTTTCTTAATTGGGAGTCAAACTATGGTTTATCGGTTGGGCGACTTGTTACAGTTTTAAAAGGAATACACACAAAATTGAGAATTCTAATAGTTTGGGTGTGAATATATCAGTTACCGCATCAATATCGCTTGGTGTTAGTAATAGATCTGCCCAATTAGTTCCTGTTATCAGAGAGTTCAATTGGTTAAAATCAGCTTTGTTGTAAATCAAAACACGGCGCATGTAGGCCGTTTGCAGGTGCACGTTAACGCTGATTGCTATATTGGGAGCATCATGATCACTAAATTCTCTTATTAATTTTTAAGATGTCTGTGTGAATTGTATTTGTACCACTACTTACAAAGATTGGATCAAGCAAGGTTTTGGCAGTAGAAGTAACTCGTGTAGGATTTGTTATTACATTTCGTAGACTATATCTTGCCATTGAATCAACTAAATTTGCAGAAGTAGAAGGTACAAGTAAATCATTGTTATTGTCCCCAATAATAATAATAATAATAATAATAATATTAATAATTGTCACTGACGATATCAATTGAAGCTTCGAAACTTTCCCAGAAATGGGTTGGAGAGTAGTTTGATCTGTACCCTACCCCTAATGCTAATTTATGAGAGGGTAATGTAATCTCAATCCACATTAGTTCAATGTCGTGACAGAAAAGGTTCAAATCGTTCAGTCGTTTGCAGATAGCTTATCATAAACGTATACCATGACGCCGCCTCCGTGGCAGTTTCTATCTTTTCTAAAAGGTTCTGTAAAACCATCGAGTTTTAAACAATCCATATGGATGCTAGAATTTAAATGTGTTTCACTGAAGCATAAAATTGAAAATTCCTCCGCTATACTTTCAAAGTAATCAAGTTTTTGTCGGATGTTCCTAATATTTAAATGAAGTAAATAAATTTCATTACCCTCGATAGGTCCCGGGCTTGTTTGAATGTCCTCACAAAGAATTAGTAAGAGTGAAATCATTAAAATGAATGGAGTATTCTTGATAAGTGGCAATACAACAATTGCGTTTGATTGCTTATAAAACATGTTTTGAGACGTATTTGTGATGTTGATTTTCATGGCTTCACCGCAAAACATCGAACGATTGTTGAATACCCCGATGGAGATCCAATACTGCATTATGGAGTTATCGATTATTATTAGGGATTTTATTATGTGGTAGCTGTTCTCCATGGAGGTATTCTCTGTAAAGACAAGACATGGTAAAATCATATATAAGAGTCAGTACAACATTGTGTTACTGACATTGTGCATAGCAGGAGATAGAGAAAAGAATAATAGTGCGAAGAAGATAAAGAAAACAGTAGCTGAGATCATGCTTGCAAGTTTCTCGAGACTGTGATAATTTGCTGGTTAATTTGGTATACAAATGGGAAGTGATGTAATGATTTTAAAGTTGAAACAAATACTTGATAGAATGGAAAGCTATATACTAAATAAATTCAATACAGATCACCCTTAACAGTGTTAACAAATTTAACCTTGAAGGCTTTAACAATGTAGGGATCGGGTGAAATATAGATGAAGTCAAAATGTAAACACCATAATGCTGGACATCACATTGCATTCCAATGATCACAACGGTAAGGTAACTATAGCGAGACACGTACATGTATACACGCTTGCCCATACACGTATATACTTAAATGAGACTTACATATGTACTTGTACATACATATACACATACACATATACTTGTTGGTCTTAAATCTACATATACCAGTAATTTAATTGAATTACATTTTTATTAATTTTAAATAGAGCATTACTCAAACAGTTATAGCACCAAACACAGATGTAATACACACTGTGTGAACAATGCTAAGAGCCGTCAAAATCAGTGATACAAGTTAAACATAACTAGCCGCACGTGCAGATTCGGCAAAGCGACGGTAGAAAGGAGTTCAAAGTTTGCAAAGTGTATATAAATACTGAAAATATTTAACTTGTGTGCACAATTTATGAATTGGAGATTAAAGTCTTTAATTAATTAATGTGAATTAGGAAGATACTGGGATAACTGATTCTGTCTTTACATAAAATATATCACCTCCTTCTGCTTCCCTGGATGAAGGTCATGACTGGTTGATAATGAAAAGTAATATTTTAGTACAGAAAATCTTTTAAGGGATGATACTATTTGTAACCGATTTAAATTGAGATGATTCACTGATGTAATTTCATTCTTTTTATAGACATAACTTTCGAACAATCAATACTAAAAAGTAGCAAATGATTCATTCAGAATTGAAAACTCGTGAAGATAAAAAAAACCAAAAAAAAAAACCCCAAGAACCTCAGCAGCTCGCATGGTTTTCCAAACACAAAAGCTTGCATTAAGGATGGGTCTATACTGAGAAATATTGGTTTGATCATGAGCATTTATAAATTTAGTGAAGTTTTAATATGATGGTGTTTCCTTAAGTTTACTAAATGAGCTTAAGTCGTATACTCCACCACCAATCCCGCCATTTATGGCACAAATCCCTGTAAACCCCCTTACCCTAATTTACTGGAAGTGAACAATACTTTTGTGATCTAATTTGATTCTTTTGAAAAAGACGTTAACAGTACTACTCGATAATACGATGTTATACAACGGTTAGATAAACACTCTCTTTATAATTACATAAATAATTTGCATTTATCTGATATAACTTGCTGAAAATTTTAAGCCAAGAACAATTAGCAAGCTACAAGCAAAGTTAGCTATAACTGAATCTCTCTTTCCCGTCTATGTCAATTAGGCAGTTACAAAATATTTGCAGAAATACGTCTTGTTTGACGAGTGTGATGTTTGATACAGTTACCTCCAATAAAATTAAATCCAGACCAGTCACAACATTCAGAAAATCTGGAATATTATTTTATTATGGTTAGAAACATTTATAGAGTCAGCAGGCAAGTGAGTCAGTCGGGAAACCTTAAAACGGCTATTTTTCTTATAGGCCGAAATGTGTTTATTGTTTCTTAAATATAACATAGTACCCAGAAGAATTACTAAAGTCAGGTTCCAATGCATTATGAATTGTACCTGGTGCTAAATTTCAGAAACTAACTTTATGCCACAACTAGAATGTATAACTGAATAATAGTTTTGTTCAATAACTAACAAAACTTTCCTTCATTTTTTCTATTGTTTGCAGTAACAGTGTTGTTTTCACAAAAATGTGGAACTCAAACTGTTTGTCTCTTGTTTAGTACTTATACTATTCGAAAGATATATGCACTCATCCATGAACTTTACAACCAACCAAGCATAGAATCATTAAAATCACATAACATCATATTTATTATAGCTGGTTTGCTATTCTATTTTATGACACATCAACACGTCGAATGTCATATCGTGACGTGGCAGATAGAATTAACCGTCTTGTCCAAGAACACACCACTAGCCAAGCCAGGCTGAACCCATAATCGTATCCTCATGAATCCAACGTCTTAATCACTGAGCCACCGCGGTCCCTGTGATATATGTAACACAGCACAATATTTGATATATCACTGTAGAATGACCAAAGCAAATGGGTATATCCCTCGTGGATCATATACATTAATTATTTTTTGGGTACCAAATGCAGAAGAGATTTGTGTAATTATGAAAGCCTAAACGGTAAACAAAACTGAGGGATTTGGCAGATGTTTCTTTATGGGACTAGGAAAATATCATTTTTTTAATATAAAAATTAAACTTGTAATTCCAACACAAAAGATCCATGCAAAAGCTTTGTATTGAATCACTCTGCTACCCATGAAAATATATACTCTTGGTCTTTAGTACATATACATTTTCCAAGGTGGCGCAGAAGTTGGTGATGTGACATTGTTCCACCGTTAGCATACGAGTGTGATATAATGTACACACTGCCAGAGCTAAGGTAATGGACTTATAAGTAAAAGTCAATAAATTTTATTTTTTATATATGTTCCTATTGGACTACTGACTACTTAGAGTCAACTGACGTCGGAAAGATCAATACATATATCTAAAATGTCTACCCGTCAGAAATGTACAAATTGTCAAGTGGACACTATATTATCAATGTAATATATTTCCATCCTAATTCCGCTGTTAATGATTGATTTTTGGTTTATATTGTGCTGGAAGCTGATCCATTGCTTCTTTGTGCAGATCTAATGAATTGTTGTGGTCCATACTGATTCCTTCTACAAGCAAAGGTCTGAAAACCCCTCATAGATATGAGTCTGCCAGGGAAGATTACATTCTACATTTTATTTAAAAAAGCCTGATTAATTTATTTTGATAGAAAATTTAAACCATAAACAATGTTATTTTACTGGCTTTGTTATTAGAAATTTTACGAAAAAGTCTTTCGTAAAAGTCTTAGCAATGCTCTGTTCCATGGCCAGAAAGAAAGAGAGAGAGAGAAGAGAGAAATTCAGTCTCTCTTAAAGAAGGTGTCACTCATAACGGTGTAGATACGGCTACATCTTGGGGGAAGCTCTGGCAATGCAAGAGACACACGGAATCCTGTAAGAAGATAGACGGAGTCTCTAATTCTGGGACTAACGAACTTTATTGATATAGATAGATAGATAAAGCTACATTCTAGAGATACAACTTATAAAACCTTTATATTGAAAAATACATACAATATATATTGAATACTTTTCCTTCGATCTTACCAACTTCATACACTTGTGTAATTTCTGCATTTTAGAATATAATACAAATAATTAGATATCGCTTGAATTCAAAGAGCATAAAATTCAATAGTTGCGATTAATGCAACAATCATTTTAAAGAAATATATTTTACTCAATTTAAATTAGAATACCGACTTGGAATAGATTACTAAACGTTATTCTTTATTACTTAAAGAATATTTTATTCCCAAATTAAATCTTAGCATGAAGTTGGTAGAGAATTCATCTTTTCACCATAATACAAATACAAATGAATATAAATTCTTAAAAACAATTAAACATTCCATTACATTATAATATTAAAATAAAAAGAGAACTCACAAGAATATTGCAAACTACGAAAGTTACCACAGAAATCTTTAACTTTTAAAGGTACTTATTCATTAAGAAATTTACGAACACAAACGATTCTCACCTGTAAGAAGATAGACGGAGTCTCTAATTCTGGGACTAACGAACTGAAGATACAAACGGCTCGGCGCATTATTTATACCGGTTCAAGATACCATTGGCCATTGAGTACCAAATGCAACATGTCAGTATCATGCGGGCACCGCGTGCACCTGTCCCAAACCAAAAAGAGCTCCAGTCTATCCTGACAGAAACGAATGTGTTCCATCTGCTTCCAGTCCATCTTGATGGGATCGAATGTGTTCTATCTGCCTAATCAGCATTATATTGGTTGAACCCTAGCTTACTAAGTCAGACAGAACGTTAAGAATTTTTTTGCCACTGAGTGTTATTTGCTGAGTTAGCATACACATGTATAATACAGGAGAGAAGATTTGTACTTGTAATCTTTATCAAAATAGAATATAGTTCTAGTAAATAAAGTTAATCTCCATATATTTTAGTGGAAATTACTCCCAATATAATTTAATGAAAAATTGATCCAATGAAAAATTAGTTTTAATACAATTTAGAGAGAATTTCAATGTTATGAATTTTTACTCAAAAATTCTATCCTAATAATAAATCTTAGCAACTGTGACGTAAGAAAGAAAATATGTCAGAAGTACATAATATCTGTGGGATGCCACTTAAATCAATACCAAAATACCCAAGGTGGCAGGGGACAGTTTCGCAAATTGGCCCATGGCAAATTTCTTAACTTAAGGCTATAGTGTTACTTTCTGAGCTCTTATTGTGCAATAAAGTAAAGATATGGATATATTTGTGAATTTGATATTTCCGGCTTGCGTTGTTCTTGAAATTGATGTGATGCATGTATACCTCGTGTAGTCACTGCACAGTCTGTAGCCAGTGAAATACAAATAGTCGGCTAGGAAGGAGTGCTAGCCACTTATATCAATAGACACGTTGGTTCAAGGCAAGTAGAATTTCTCAAAACCTATCTGGATGACAACTATTTTGAATTGCATTATGCTATTAAGTACACGGTGGTTTTCAAATTTATCGCCCAGGGAATGGGGTTGTGTTTGCAGTGAGTATCACGTGCTCTCAAAAATGGCCTTCGGACATGAAAAATGCATGTATAAATTTGGGGGGTTGGATGTATCAACTTTTTATTCTATGAATTCCCACTGACTTGTCAGGTCAAGTGAATGATATTCTTGTGTTATGCTTTATTATAATTACCCCAAAATATGGACCTTTTTGACCTCACTCATGTATTTTATTTTTTATGAATTGTTATATTAGGCAGGTGTATGCAAAATCGAATGTGTGGATAAAAGCTGTCCCTTGCACCCTAAACCTAACTCGTGCATAACGACCAAAATGTTGGAGGAAAATATGATCTAAATATAGATTTGGTCTACTGATCCGGAAGTAATAATTCTGACCTGAATCCAGTCAAAGTTCGACAAGGGACCAGCTATTCGGAACTAGGCTATTTTTTACATACAAAATTATGCCTAGGATTTAGGTCGGCACAGTAATTTACAGAAAAATCACACATTTTGTTCACCAGAAATTTCTCAGCTAAGGCAAGAAACCCAATTTATTGTCATCAACTCGGTTGGATTGACTCAGCGGTTACAATGACAAAAATAGTTCGATCTTTTGCAACTTCTCGGTCAATCTTTTTTGTAAACAGCGGAAGTGATGTAAATGTCATTTGATCGACATAATTGGCGCTCTAGAGATTCGTATTTTGCATAAAGAAAAGAATTTCCAAAGGTTTCCTTACTGGTCATACTGGCTATTTAAAAGACCTTGCATATCTTAGGTATTGTTAAAAGAACTTTGTAATTTCATTTATTTTGGTGTATGATTGATGGGTGTAACAGTTATAGAGTATACAGCTTGGCCTTGCTTTAGATACGTATTTCTCAAAAATTGCTAGCTCTGCATGGTCATAGTCACTTCCTGGACTTCGAGGTGTCAAAAAGAAAAGAAAAGAAAAAAGAAAAATAAATAAATAAATAAAAATAAAAAACGAGCCGATAATTTTTTCGTAAGCATTAAATATATTTTGTAATTCATTCATTGCACTTTTGGCAGCTGGTATTGTCTAGTAGGCAAAATTCATTTTCCCTATTTAAATAACTGCTAAAGGTAGTTTACTTAAAACTAATTCAGGTTGACTTTATGGGCACATGGGAACAGTCATTTTGGTTATCTGTGTGCTTAGATCATGCACAATTTCCACAAGTACAATATCCAACTAAATTTGAACCACAGTACAAAGTTAAACAGGTATGCCAACATTCTTTCTACTGTTCGTGTTGCAAATGTAAACAACTTCACTTTACACCTATCGCTTTCTCAAAAGTTCGTAATAATTGTAGAACGCCCCTATAAGAATAACCAAGGATTGATAGCTTGGTACCCATGCCTCCCATGATGATCCCCACTCAAGTGTGCGGAGCATCATGGGAGCCCAGAGTACCAGGCTAGGATTGATCTACATGACTGACATCAACAAAGCTGAGAATGGGTACCAGTCTGATCAGTCGCGTGTTATCATTTACATAGGGGACGTTACTCTTGCAAGGTTTTAACACGTGCGCCTAGCATGTTTATAAAAACAAGAATGTTGCGTGACAGAGGAATATCATCATTGTAATAATTGTTGTTTACTCCCTAAATAATCAGAGTAAAGTATCCGAACATGTCAGACGGGAAGATTACACCCCGTGGAAAACCCAAATCGGGAAGGACCTGGAAATCACCAAAAAATTCAAGGCAACTTTCTTTCATGCCATAACCTATACACTGTTTTTGTTTCATGTTTGTTCCCCTCGGTATAACGATATTCACTTCTCTAACTCTATGAATTTTCACGTGAGTCCCTCGAAATGTAGATTTTATTGTAGATAACATCACCAAATTTGTTTCGCGCACGAATGATTGCAACACCGCGTTCCCAATGGGTTAAGGTTATTCAATTCTTTAGAAACAAAACCCTCACTTCCCAGTTGAAGGTGGAGTGTGTTTTTATTAGGAGTGAAATGAAACACCTGTGCCATGTATCGATACACAGTCTACGTTACAATACATTAAATAAGTATAATTTGCATCTTGAATTTAACTTCAGTCATAGTTACATCCCATTATTTCTCCCGAAATTTGTTTTCATGTCCTTATCCCCCACCTCCAGTGTAGGGTCAGCAGGAAAAAAATGGGGTCAGTTCGGTAACCAGAACTACACATGCAGAGCAACACTTACTTTTTTTTTATTTGGCCTTAATAACTTCGAACCACTTCATTCCATACCTGACCCTCTCTTAATTTCAGGCCGCTATTTCTGTCCATGAAGGCACTCAGCTATATCTCTGGTTGATTTTAATCCTGTTAATTGTTCTATTTATCATGACATTGTTGACATTTGTGCACTGGACCAAACTTAAGTTGTGGGCCCTTTAAGGTAAGAATTGCACACATTTTAGCATGGTTGTACATGCACACATTTTGGCATGATTGTGCAAAGTTAAACTTACATGTACTTACCTAGAATTTGCCAGTACTTAACAGAGAAATGTGACTCGATGATGAAAAGGTAAGTTTCTGCTTAGGTTTACTCAAATTAACTTTCAGAATCCTGTTTCATGGAAGAATTCGTTATGTGTTTGCAAATATTCATTTAGTTTTAAATCTGTGAAAACAGTTTTTGTTTCTACTGAGAGCATTTTTCTGGCACAAAAAACTCTGGGATGAAAGAGGTTATAGAATATAAATGATTACAATACATACCATTTTGATAAGTCTTCAAAATCTTGTTTACTTAAGTTACTTAATTGTTGTAGAGTTATTTGTGCTTCAGAAGTGTCCTTAATTCATGAGGTAGCAAATTTTATATTTACTGATTTGAAATTGAGTGGTTATTTGTACACAATGTATATAATTCTTCCATGGTACAGGATTTTGAGAGTTGATTTGAGTGAATGGCATGTAGAAACTTACCATTGCATCTACCATATGTGCTTGCTTATAAGTTGAGTCAAACAGTAAACAAGAAAGATTCAGATCTGCCATAGCATAATGTGCCTGCAGATCAGGGTCTATCTTGTTTGTTGTACTGATTATTCCTGACAAACTGCACAGACCCAATATGTGACTGCATATCTGGGTCTGCAGTTTGCAGTTGGTCGCATCTTATAAGTGAGTACATATGGTATCTCTGTAAGTCTTGGTGAACATAACTTTGTGTGACCAAACAAAAATTTGTGCAGTTCTTACCTTTAGGGGCCCATAACTTCAGTCTGTCACTTCATCTTTCAGTAACTCTTTATTCACTAATTTAAATCACTTAATGGAAATTCACCAAACTTGCTACATAGATTACTCATGTGATAACCATTTGCAAGAGGTGTTTAGTTGTGGGGCTTTTCACCTAGGTGCATTAGGAGGAGGCTAAGAATAAATATACAAAATTGCATTTACAATCACATTTTTTAACTGTATATGATGTAACTATATACCTTGAATCATAGCATGTGGAAACAAAATCTGTGCATTATGTACCATATGTTTTAAATAGTATGTGATGTAACTTTATACTTTGAATCATTGCATGTGGAAACCAAATCTATGCATTTTGTACCATATGGTCTCACTTATAATTCGAGTCAAACTGTATACAACTAAGATCTGGATCTGCTGTAGCATAATGCAGCTGCAGATCAGGGTCTGTGTTGGTTGTTGTACTGATTACTCCTAACAGACTGCAAGGAGCCAGATCTGCTGGCACATTATGTGATGGCAGATCTAGGTCCATGCAGCTTGCAGCTGGATTTGTCTTGTGAGTATAGATGGTAATGGTTATGGGGCATGATCCCAGGGTGAAGGTGAGAGGGTTTTGATAATGTGTAACAAGAAGAATTTTGCCATAGCAGGGTAATGAAGTAACTCTTGTAATCCTTGTTGTTCTTGTAGATTTTCAGAGATTACGCGAGACAAATCCTTGAAGACTTCATGGGCCACCAAGATGAAGAAAAAGGCGGAATTAAAATCCATTAAAGAATACGAGAAAAGGCTCAAAGATGAAAAAGCAAAGGAGTTTGAGGTATCTACATGTATTCCTCAAGCTTATTACCAAGCATTAAGATATTAAATATTTTTTCTGGAAATTCTGTGAGACAATTTCAGTATTTGCTTTGCAGTTGTACCATAAAAATAAACAGTTTGACTTGTTTCTTGTCAGGGCATGGCTTATATTAATTTAGATATTTCAGCCATTTATAGGCACTTGTACCCAAAACTCCTTATAAGAAAGGACACTTGATTGTTCAAAGTGACACACTGACATACTGGTATGGCATTATATTATTATTGTTATTATTTATTATTATTATTATTATTGGTGAGGGAACATGTGGGTATTTACAGCAATTTCAGTTTGATGAGACTGATGTAGAACCACATTATGTATTTTTTTGTACTCACCATAAAGGCCTACGTGGTCGTATGCAAATTTATGAAACTATTTGATGTAAATTGATATTGCAGTCAGAAATTTGAAAAATTCTTGTGTCACGATTAAATTCAAAGAATCTGAATTGGAAGAATTTATCAATAACTAATTGCTGCACAATAGGCATTTAAAATTCAGTTGTTGATGCATGTCATGGAACAGAGAAGTCAGCTTAAGTAACTCAGGAGATGTGCAAAATTTGCTAGTAGTGAGTTTACACTTCAGAAAGGGAGGATTCTCAGTGAGAATGTCAAAGTTTGGCACGTTTCAAACTGTCTTATTCCATTGAAGACCCAAAACTTGGGTCACTATATAAGTATTGTTATTTCCATTTGTATGAGAACTCTTGTGCAGTTTCCGAGTCGAGGAACATAATTTTGACTAGGTCTGAAAATTAATCTGCTACCACAAACAGGAGATTATGTTCGCTTATAAAGTTGGCAGACAGTGTCTCAGCATGTTTAACTTGATTTACATTTTATGCAAATTCTGCAAACATGGATTTCATTGATTCTTGCCACCATAGCAGATTTTAAAATCAGTTTTACAGGAAGGGCAGAATGCATATTTTTGTTCCTTGAACTTGATTCCAATCACATAAATTCCTGTTTCTATCCATCATTGAATTTCATGTGATATCAGGGGTCAAGCTAGACTTGAATGTTAGGGAGAAGTGACTTCTCCTTTTGGACAGATCAGGGAGAATTGAGAGCTCAACATGGAGAAGTTGATGTGAAGCAATTAGAAATGCAACATATATATATATATATATATATATATATATATATATATATATATATATATATATATATATATATAATGTGTTCTCTTGTTTGAATTATGCTCTTTATTTCCCAGTATGCATATTTGCATTTAACATTGGATTTAAGCAATACTTTATTTTCAAGTCGAAAATTATCTGAGTTATTTTGGTCATATGACTCAAAAGAGAATAGAAACTACATTGTGACAAGTTTTAACTGAGTAACCAGATTACATTATTGTAAATGCAAGTTAGTAAAAATGCTTAATCAACTACCCTCAATCAATTTTTAAAAGTTTCTTTAATTTTTTAAATATCTTTTCTCAATAATGGCACTTTCAAAGATTTCTAAACGTGTTTGAAACAACCCCTGTACCATGTACATGAGGACAAATGCACACGTGTCTTAAGATCATACTGTTCATCCTCATTTATTTGTTGCGGATAAAACATTGCCATAACTATTCATAATTAACACACTAAAATGCATAATATTACAGACATAGCTCCTTTATAGTCAGTGTATCAATTAAAGCCTTCTTTCCAACTGAATCAACACCTATGTGAGTGCATCTATTTTTAGAAGGAGGGGTTTCGTAATGTGTAATCACTCACTTTGCTTCATTAAAACGGTCCATTGATAGGATTGCAAATTTTTTGGTTTATTTATTTGTCTCCTTGTAGTAATTTTAGGCATTGGTTAAATAATATCTTCTTTGCAGTTTTTTCCGTATTTTCACAAATTGGAGTGAAGTCAGAAAACAATTTTGTCCTTACAACACTTGTCCGTTTTCGTGAATTACACAACATAGCATTGTCCCATATGTTTCTGACCGACATATTTGCATTTTAAAGTTAAATCTTAAATAACATAATACCTAGTCTTTGCTTTCTATGAATTGTATATTTTTCTGAATATGTTTGCCCGATGATTTATGAAAACAGACAATCTAATAAACTGGTACTTCCCAGACATAGCTATGTTCACCATTATTTCCCAGTTACTGGTTCACTTACAGTTTCAAACTAATTTTATGACAAAGTAGTGTACAAGAGGCAGTTAAAATATCCAGATCACCAATTTTGATCTTAAAACACAAATTGCTATTTACATACTATTGTTAAAGCTTCGAAACACAAGTTTGTATGTTTTATCATCAAGGAATAACATGCAGAAATCGGGCAGTGATACTGCTGCTAACTTACTCGGGAAAGGGTTAATGGTGAATCTATGGAATCCTGTTAGTTATCAGTCAGCTATCAAAACACATTCCTGTGAATGTGCAAGGGTTTGTTTGTCGGTGTAATTAATATCAAAACTAGGCCTAGCTACTGATTGCTTGAAGAGTACATATTGCTACAACACAACACTAGAATTAACCTGGCTAAGGCGAGGAGGCATCTCAGAATGTATGGTCAGTCAATGTACCTCAAAAAAAAAATCACAGGGCGAAGTCGTTTTTGCTTTCCTAAGAGAAGAAGGCGAAGTTTACATTTTTTAGGCGACTTAGTCGCCCACTACGCCTGGTAGCATGACCCCTGTGATATTTCAGTTGCTTAGAGTTTTGCATTTTAGTATTGGGAGATAGCACACACTTAGATATCTTGGAAAATTTTAAACACTAAAGCTAAACCGATTTATTTTATGCTGATTGAGCTCTTTAATTATCCAATACTAATTATTTAATATATTTAATCTTTCTCTGCATTGCTTCAGATCACATATAGTATAATCCATGTTGACAAATTTCAAACACTGAAGTCAGCTGACCCTGCTGACCAAATCAGAGGGGTGTTAATTGTTTTATGCTGCTTGAAATTGGCAATTAAATTATCTTTACCTGCTTGAGCCAGTTTGCAGTCGTTTGATCACAGGTGGTATTACCTTAATGATACTATACTGGAAGCAAGTTGTAAAAAATAGAAAAAAATGACATTTTTTGATAATAATTTTGTGTACACTGGAGGTTTCAATGAGTCACAGGAGAAAAGGGAGATACCCTCATCTCGGGAGGAAAACTATGCTGTCCAGAAGGTTCACATGTATGCATGTTAAGTTTTAGGCAATAGGCATGTAATGTTCAGTATGTATATAGTGATGGTAACTTCTGATGACATTGACTTGTCCAGTTACAGTTCTCACACAACTAACTGCATGTATCTGAATTAACTCTGTGATGATATGAAGTTTTTAAAAATAAAAATTAGAGTGACTCAGTAAAATTGTTCCAGTTCCTCAGTTTGCAGATGTTTGCTGGACATTAAATGGCAAAGAGAAAAATATATTTTGTGCAGGACATGAATGAAATTATAACCTCATGAAATGGTTAAAATATCCTTATAACCATGGTATTAAAAGTGCCATTTTACACTTCACTTTGGGAAAGTCCACATCCATCAGTTTAATAATCTGTCAGACACCATTGCTGTTTGAAAAAGTGGTATAGTAGGGTAAATTCTGCTTGAAGAAATGTGAATGTACACCTCTCCCTTGATAACCTGCGCACATCGGGGTCCAGAAACAGACCACGCTATAAGCGAGGGCACGAGTTACTGAAGGACCTCCAATCCAGAGAACCACAGGATGGGGGGGGGAACTGGGCTGTTTAATAACTGAGTCCTCATTTTATAATCACGTAGAGAATAATTGTCAATAAAGTGCTTTTTCTGATGAAGTTGTTCATTATTCTGTATAAATTAAATTTATTTTCAAAATGTCCAACATCTGAAAGATTGATAACATGACTCCAACTGGTTTCAACAACCAACACGGTACGTGAAAACATTCGTGTATTATGTCATGGCTTTTTGTTTTGTTCATTAGCCTGGTTCCCGGAGTGGTGTATAATAGTATTTTGTGACACAAGGAGTCTACAGAGCAGGGAACCAGACTAACTGTTGATACACTACCAAACAAGATTGCTTTTTATAAAAAAACAAAAAACAAAACACAACATTTTGTGAGACAATCATCTATGTCAAAACTCAATTTTTGAATTGTTCAGTTAGTAAAATATTGATGGAGATATCTCTGTGTGTGAATTCAGGAATTTTCTGAAACTCGTTTTCCCCGTGATCATCCGTATCTATGAAACAAAACTCTTTTTACAAAGTACTGATTTTGCTTGGTTGCCTTGCTGTCTTTAATCAGTTATGATTGAGTAGGTTAATTTAACGTGATTTAATTAGGTTAGATACACAATAACATTTATAAGAGTTCAACTGATCAACTGAAATGAGTTACCTGACATACGACTGGAGCTGCTGGTTCTGAAGCAAGTATGATTTGTATGCCTTTGAACTTTTTGGTGTATTCCACCTACATTATTTGATTCAAAAGATGTAATTAATGTGATAATAGAAAAGGGGATCCACTTTTGATTTTTTGCAGCAAGACAACAAATGCTTCCGCTAGTCCGATATCAAAACATGGTCGGCACGTAATTAGGGTCTCAGAGAAACACCGCGGACATAGCTGTTACGGTAGATTGACACATTTTACATTTAATTAGAAGAGGACACATTGCATTTATGATGATTACACTTAAAAGGAACTAAAAGATAGCACTAGAACACAAATTTCAGTTGATAAAAACAATCATTTAATTGGTATTTAGTTATTAAAGTACTGCCTCCATTAGATGTAAGTGACATTTTCATTGATCAAAATTTCCTTGAATATTGTTAATTACAGTGAACTAAGAATGTTGTTTGGAAAGAAAATGTAACAAATTTTATGACTTATTTTTAAAGTTGATATTTCCTAATGTTGATTAAAATTTCCAGATCCTATCTAACATTTTCGACAATAAAACAAGCAAAATATAAAAGTTTATGTTACCAGTTTTGATCGTGATTTTCTTCAAGTTCAATAAAGTTACATATAGGGATCAATTTTTTGGTATTTTCTGGTTTAAAAAATGTGATCCATGCCTGACCCCATGTTATAAGCGGTTTTGCAAGTTATCAGGGCACGAGTTATCATGGGAGTGGTGTACTTAGCTTAAGTCTAGGCTTAGTTATACCCCATAAATCCCCAACAAACTTGGTACTATTTTCTCCCAGCTATATTTTGAAGGGATAAGATCTGACTTCTTGATGTTTATTTTCCACCCTAGACTGTGAATGAGGGCATGAAGATGGTTCATATGTTGGACCAAAACCAAACTTAATGTATGTTTTTGAAGGATGTCAACCGGTTACATCACCGTCATTGTGGAAGATGTCATCCTGAACCCTGAGATTATAACAGTCTAAACTTTTTGTGAAGGCCTGAGGGCTTAGGTTGAGGTCAAAGGGAAGAGCATGGAATTGATATACTTATCCCGTATAGACAAAGTGAAGCTATTTGCATGATGTGGTATGGATTGGAATTTGAAAATACAAGTTGGACAGGTCAAGGCTGATTGTGTAGTCATCGCATTACAATGAAAGATAGATGGACTTCGCTGTTACCGTTTTGAATTTCAGGGCTGCAGTGGACTGGTTAAGCCAGCTGACATCAATCACAGGTCTCCATGTGCTACTGGATTTGGTCACCAAAAACACTCTGGAGTATAGAAACAATGATTGCACATGACCATTGTAGTCATATATCGCACATTTATATGACTGGAAAAGTTGGTTAACAGGAAGTATGGATGGCCAGCATGCCATCCATCCATATAAGTCAGATTGTGGCTCATTCAGTCTGGCTGGCTTCTATCCATACGAGTCAGATAATGTGTCTTGAAGTCCAGCCAAAACGTTGTCATGCATGGACAGAGTAAAGGGTATTGTATATTCATGCTTCACAGGTCGAGATAGGTACAATATGGCACCCTTACATTCCATAGGCAGTGTGACATTTGACTTAGAGTTATCATGCCTATAATGTTCTACCTATTGTCAAAGATACTGATGACCAAGCCTTTTTGATTACGGAGAACATGTGTCATTCCAGCTCTTGATCAGAATTGTTTTTCATACATCTCAATCTTGTATGTCTCCATCTCAAATGCATCAAAAAGGTTGTTCATACATTGGAGAAGATTCTATACAAAACGAGGGAGGGTCTTCACCACCTCAGCCTGTTCAATACGACAACCAATTTGTTACACCTTGGTTGCCTTTACATGCACGCATTACAAATGGCTCTTCTAGTCCAATGGTGATCTTTCATGGGCCAATCTAAATCAGCATGTTATGATCTCGACCAATATCAAAAACTTCCTTCATTAGTTGCAAGACAGGAAGTGGCTTACTGATGGAATACCCATTAAAAAAAATTCACAGTTGAATCGTGTTTGCATCCTAAGGGGCCACCTGATGCTACATCTTTTCACAACGAGGTAGAACAAATTGCCCACCTTCATCTCCCCTTTTCTTGACCCACAGGCATTGGCTATTGATGCTCTCAGCTTGGAGGGAATGTGTGCCCATGCCTTCCTTCCTGATACCAAAATTAGTTTACAAAGTGATAGACACAGACTTCAAGATAGTTCTGATTGCCCCTCTATGATGGGACAAATCTTGGATCAATAATGTGATCATCCTAGTGACAGACATACCCAGGAAAGTCAGTGACACCCACCTAAAACTATCAACTGATACTGGGTACTTGGTTACCTGCCTGTTCATAATTGCCTAGGTTATAAAATGAGCCATAGGGTGCCCATCTACTGTATTAATGGAGCAACATAGTCTTACAGAACAATTTGCTTTTTAACAGGAAATTGGTAGACCAGTGTACTGTGATAAACTAGATACAACTAGTTACATCTCATCTATATTCCTCATAGCCCAGGCTTTTGACAACAATCATAACATTGCACAAGGGATTTGAATAAAATCTTTGTATATATTTTCATTTACTTAGTAGATTCATTCAGGAGTTTTGATTTTGCTTTAAGTGGCTTGGATTATATTGTACATTCATTCAAGAGTTTGGATTTTTCTTTAAGTGGTTTGGTGTATATATAGTACATTTATTCAAGAGTTTGGATTTACCTTGAAGTGGTTTGCTATATATGTTGATAGACATTATCTCCTAATTATATAGGCTTTTACCTCATGTAAGTGCCTTTGAACGCCTCTAGTCCATTCTCATGGAAGCACCTTTCGATGCCTCTACCCGATTTGCATGGAAGTGCGTTTTGGTGCCTCTACACCATTCTCATGGAAGCGCCTTTCAACACCTGCTGTAAAACATCAGCCATTTTGAGCTGGTTTTCATAGTGCCATCTTCGGGGAAAACCCACTATTAGGTACTGCAGTCATTGATGTGAATGACCACTACGTCAGATCACATGGTTGTTGTTTAAGCTCTAGTCATAATTTACAATTTAAAGTAACTGGGTCGTATTCTCCACACAAAATGGAGGCCGCAGATTTTTTTCAGTACTTGGTTGAGTTTGCACGATTAGAATCACTACTATGAAAGCTTCAGTAACTTAGATAAAGGCTCTGATATTGATATAGGCAACAATTAGTTTTTATAAATTATCAAAGATCATTTAGTGATATAGAAGTAGACAAAGAACTTGTAAGTTTTGAATATGAGAAATGGCAGCTCTAGTTTGTCACACAGCTTCACTGGCTTGACGGTGAATGAGTTAAGATTTTAAAGCACATAACAAATTCTTCAGTAAAAAAAATTATACAGTTATAATGATCGGATTTTACTCTTAAATCTTTCTATACATATTGGATGTGTACCAAAAATGTAAAAGGGTTAAAATTGATGTTAAACGTAACATATGCTACACTGCTTAACAGTTAACAGGCAGGCCTATGTGTATGGAGTCAATTAGGTAACAGATGTTATATGTATAGTGCACTGTGCTGTGTAACTTTGGTACATGTATATCAACTGCCTACAAAGCCATACACTCAATGAAGTAAAGGGATGGCATGTATGGATTACTGTAAGATTTTCCATTGAAGCTAAATGTGTTTTGTACCCTTGCTGTGCATGCAACAGTTGTCCTAGCCAAGAAGCTTTACAGAATAAAAAGATTCCCTTTTTCCCCCTTTTTTATAGCAAAAGAGACAGCGACAAGAGGAGAACAAGAGGAGGCGACTGGAAAATGAAAGAAAGGCAGAAATTGTCCAGCCAGTAAGATTCTTATATTTCAGTTTTCCTGTTTTTTTCTTTAGCTCACCTACCCAAGTGCCAACAAGGTCAAGTAAGTTTATGGTATGATGGCACCTTGTCCATCACATGTCAGTTGTCCAAGAGCAAATACTGCTTTCAGCTTCTCAAAAATGGCTAGATGTATTTTAGTCAAACTTGGCAGAAAAGATGTGTGGCCTGTGGGCCATTAAAATTTACCAGTATGCATATGATGCCGGTGTGTCATCAAGTAAGACCACCATTACTCAGCTGCCGGCACATTGTGCACTTGGACTCAATTTAGAGTATATACAGTATATCGGTACAGAGCTTGTGTTTTGTAAAATGCAGGAGAGTAGGAATCATCTCTCCAGTTAGTGTTGAGGAGAGTTATTCACTCAGTCAATGTAAAACTAGAAATATACATTTATGATGAAGCCATATGGGGGAAGTGAATCATTTCAGTTAGTTGTGCAGATTAAAGTCATCAGAATCAGTTTAGTTAGTTTGCAGCTAAGAGATAATTCAGTGTTCAGTTCAGTTCATGAGGATAATGACCAATAATAATAAAATTTTCATTTGTACAAAATGGATTTGAAAGTATGACAGATTTTTAATGAGTTACAAGAGGAAGACATTGCACAGTGTCCTGTGATATAATGTGTTGATTAAGCAAGATGTTTTGTATTCATTATGGACAGCATGAGAATGACAGCTGATGTACTGTCATGTTATAATTATGCAATGACTGTAAATATTTCTTGAACTGATGCAGGTTTTGCTTGCTCCATCTCTGTGTGATATTCAATTTTAGATTTGTACAAATGATGCTGATTCATTGTCAGACCCTCTGGTTTTAAAAATAGAAAACTTTTAAATGACTTGTAAAAAACTACTTAATGGAATAAACTAAATTGACAGTAAACATCCTGAAAGGAGACCTTGAAATTTGTTCAGTGGATGTAGAATTGTGATCAAATACAGCTGATTTCACTAGAAATAGAAACACTTTAAAAAAATACTTGTTCTCAAAAACTACAGAACAGAATTTAATCAACTTTTACAGAAAGCATCCTGAAATAGAGGATTTTAAAGGTTTACAAATGATGCAAATTGGCCATCAAACAGAGTTGCCATCACAGGAAATATAAAAACCTTGTATTTTCTGTCTTCTCAAAAACTTAACAGAATTTTATCAAATTTTACAAAATCTGTCAAAGCATCTTGACTTAAAGGCCTTAGGTTTATACAGATAATGACAATTTTCCATGAAATATTTCAGCCACTACTAAATATTGAAAAGAATTGATAATAACCAAATTAGGCATAAAAGAATTCCTTTAAAGTTTGATCTGACATCAAATATGGCTGCTGTTACAGAAGTAGAAAACCGTAAGCAACTTCGCAGGCACTGCTGAATGGAATTACATCAAATTTAACAAAACATTCTGGCATGTAGATGTTGTACAGTTGATACCAATTATACCATCGCATATGACTGCCATTACTAAAAGTAGAATTTAACAAAAATTCTCCAAAACTCTGGAAGAGAATTTGACCAAATTTGGTTTGGAGCAGCTGTTCATGAATGTTGTTGAAGTTTATACAGATGGTACTGATAAGCCAAGAAATGTGGCCAGAAAAAGCTTTAAATGCCAGGAAACATCCGTTTTCCTTGGCCAGCTGCCTTGCAATTGGCTTTGAGGTAGATATTGACAAGGTAAACATCTCAGGACCACTTGGGTCTCTTGTTCTTTTCAATAGGTAAAATAGATTCAGTTCCACATGTAATTTAAAAACATTGAAACTGGTTTATAGTCAGTTGGAATTGAGCAATGCTGGATGAAAACCCTACGCTAGTCAACATAATTTAACTAGATATGCAGCAGCCCCCCCCAGTTTAATCCAACTTTTTGTAACTTGTCAAAAGGTTCACCTATCCTTATTCCTATAATGTGTATGTAACCTTGAAAAGTTTAGTCTTTGGGCTTTATTTTTAACAAGAGACATGTAAATTTTGAAGTGTTGTCAGTATAGGTTTGCTTCTGGAAATTTATATACTTGTGTACATACCCCACCAAATAAATTAAGATTACCACAGTAAAATCTGTAAATGGTTGTGTTTGTCCCAGGGAGCAAAAACAATCCCTTTGAGCCAGTAGCCTTGGTAAATATGTGTTGTGAAGTGTGTACCCATACATTACTATCTAAGTGATGATAATTGACATGTTTAGAGCAAATATCCATGGAGGATTCAGGGTTTGTCTTTTTTGTCCCACTAGAAGGAAGTACGGAAAATACTGAGTGTGCACTGACTGATACTGGGTAAATAGCCAATTGGTCCAAGAGAGATAACCTTTCTTAAATAATGTGCACTTTTCTAAATGGACATATTTTTTTCCTCAAATTTTAAATGTTTTCAAAAAATACCATTCAGAGTTATGGGGACATTTGATGTCCAAAATACTTTTATGTCCACATAAAATAGGGCCATACCTGTAATTATTTACTCAAAGCAGATGTGTGTCTCTATAGATTTGTGTGGTTGGGTTTATATTTGTGTAAATTACTATATTCAAAGAAAGTGAAACAGGTTTTAACAAATAAGGAACGACAATATATATTATTTTTAAATGTATTGGAAAATGAGTCAGTTTGGGGTTTTGGATTAGCTGTTGCATCAGCTTTTGTTTCATCACTTCATATTGCACTAGTTTTCTATCAAACTTTATTTTATTAAAATGATTTTTTTCTTTGAGAAATCTGTACTTTAGAATTTCACTTAAGGATAGTATGTTAGGCCACTCAACTATATTAAACATTATTTTGTAACCAGAGGCAGACTTACTGCATGAAAAATATTTAATACTTAATAATTGGTCATTTCTGGTAAAGTTTTAATTGCTCAGGTCATCAAACATGGATAATGAAACTAAGGATTACTAGTTGTTACTTATATTTTTTTCTTTTTAATTAGTACCAAGGCTATATACATATTTTGTTCTAAAGGTCTGATCTGTACTGACAATGCTTCATTGTTGAAAAGCACATGGTGTGATGGCTGATTATTGTTTTGTATATAGTATGGACTGCAGGGCAATTGTTCGCTTGTAGATTTTCTCCATTTTTTTCCATTTGCAAGACTGATGGTGAGTAGCTGAGAAGCTGATCTTTAACATTTTACTGCACTGTTGTTCACTAAGAATCAAGCTGTCTGTCTCTAACCAGTTGACTGTTGCCAGCATAGCCATCATGTAGTTTGGCTGTAGCAAGTTTAAGCATGTTGCTTAGTGTATTGATTGTTTGACAAAGGAACTGTATGTAAATCTAATCACATTTGAATTTTACGTTAAAGTGGTTATTTAACACTTTATGAACCAATCATAGACATTTGGAATGTCTTACAATGATGCCTGGTTGTTTGTGTTTGTGTGTGTGCTTATATATTATCCCATTTTTTTTGTAGGTCAAGAACACTGCCAAAATCAAGCGAATGAGAAAGAAGCAGCTGAGACAGATAGAAAAGAGATGATGGAGAAATAAATATAGCAATCATAGAATTTTAAAACAAGTGGATTGCCAAGTGTCATAGTATGAACTTAACAATATGAAGTTTTCTCGATATAGCTGATACAGTATTTAAAGCTGTAAACATCTTAGTTCAGTCTCCTGCTGTAATCATTTGCAAAGTTGGTAGATGTGTAAACAAGCATGTACATGGCATAGCTGTGAGAGATGCAGGAACTGCCCATTCAGATTAAATGATATATTTCCACATCTGCTGCTGTGAACAGTTTAGCAGGCTTAATCTGTTCATTCTTCTGTCTGTCAAACGTGGTACCTCAAGGAAAAAGCCGAAGTTGGCAAGAATCAATTGCAGCTTACATTGCATAGAATTACTTGTTATCCTGATTTAATGATCTTACTGATAAAATATTATTTGCATTTGAAAAATATGTTTTTTTTAAATAACCTTTGATTAGTAACATGTAATGTTAAATAAACATTGTTTCATGTTTTTAAACTCATCATATGTTTTCTTAGTCATTGTCGTCCACACAGTAAGTTCAGTTGCAATATCACAACAATCCAGGGGATGTTTATCCTAAATTGTCATATATTCAATGAAGAAACATTTTGCATATTGAATCCTGTCATTGTTAAAAGTACAAGGCATACAGCAAATGAAAACAATCACACTTTGAGCAAGGTACGCCATGCATATTATAATAGCAGTCAGCTGTTTGATAAATCTGATGAGTAGGTAGAGAAAAAAGTCAGTTTATATTGGTTTCTCTTAAAATGTGTCATTTCAGTCATTGTAAGAAGTATGCATGATTAGATATTTTGGTAAATAACACAACCTTCTCATAGTCATTACACTTCCTCATCAGCCATCTTTGACCTTCCTTATCAAACTACCAGAAAACAGGGAGAATTATCCATTAGAAAAATGGGAAAGACTTGGACTGTTTTGACTCTCATAGACCAGGAGAGATTTTGGCATGGTCTGTTGTCTTTCACCCACCTATTAGAACAAATTTGTTAACACTGCTTCTCCTAAACTACTTGGAGGATTGTCATGAAACTTTACCCACACGTTCATCCCATTGTCTAACTGATCCCGAAAATTCAGCAATTTGAAAATCTCGTTATTGCTTGTCCTCCTGAATGGATGGTCATATCAGCATGGTGGTTTTCACCAGATTACTTCTTAATATGTCTCTTTGTCACAAGTGAAAATAGAGCTGATCTGATGTCCCGAATAGCTGCCATATCAACCATCTTGAAAATCTTGTTGCTGCTTCTGAACACAAACTAATATTGCCATGTGGTTCTCACCAGAACACTTCTTATGATATCTAGTTGGTCCTAAATGAAAATGGTGCTGCCTGCACATCCAGTATGGTGACCATCTTGAAAATCTCATTATTACTACTCGTCCTGAATGAATGTTTTATCAACATGGGTTTTTCACTATATAACTGCTTATGATGTCCGATTGGTCTTAAATGGAAATTGTAGCACTCAGACATCCTGTATGGCTGCCACAGTGGCTATCTTGAAAATCTTGAATGGTCATATCAGAAGGGGACTTTTAGTGAAAGACTTCTTATAATATCGAGTTGGTCTTAAATGAAAATGGTGATGATCTGACTTCCAGTATTGGTGGCAAGATGATCATTTTGAACATCATATTGTCTCTACTTCTCCAAGTAGCTGGTCATATTGACTTGTTGGTTTCATCAAGAGACTTCTTATGATGTCTGGTTGTTCCTAAATGGAAATGTTGCCAATCTCATATCCAATCTGGCCATCATAGCAGATATCTTGAAAATGTTTTCATTACAAAACTAAAAGCCATATCAGCATCAGCTTTCCACCAGAAGACTGTCATAAATAGAAATGGTGTCAATCTGACTTTTATAATATCCACTACAGCAGCTAATTTGAAAATCTTGTTATTGTTGCAGCAGTTAAAAGGAAGAAATGGTCTTGAATTCCTGGAAATTCTTTATTGTTAATGGAGCATCGGTCCCTTTGAGGGATTCTTCTTTGGTTTAACATGAATTATTTTACTGATTGTGTTATTGGTTAACATAACTATTGTAATTGGTGTGACAGCAGAGGATAGCACAATGATGTTTATCTGTCAAGAAGGCAAACTGATTTTGCTGTTGGCATCAAATGGTTCATATACCAAATTAAGTGATAAAGTTAGGAGAAGCCATTTCTATTTCAGAAAACACTGTGATGCTTGCTGTGGTAAAGGTGTATACTGTTATAGCATCGAATGGTTCATACACCAGATTGAGTGATAAAGTAAGGAGGAGCCATTTCTGTCTCAGAAAACACTGTGATGCTTGCTGTGGTAGCAATGCTTTAATTGCAGACCACTGTGATTTAAGTTAATAAACCCATATCATTATTTTTCTACACAATTCTGGCTATATAATGTTAATTTAAAGTTGAGTTATAACATATAATGAGACCTCATGACATCACAAATGATGTCCTGTAAAGAAAAGGCATAGTGTGACATGTATTTCAAATTCATTTCACTACAGTACATGTATCACAGTTTTCGGATTACCCACTCAGTACTGTGGAGAGGGACACAAGGGCATGGGATTAAGTGTTCACTATAAATAGTATTGTCCACTAAGTTGGTTGGATATCCACTCAGTCTAATAGAACTTTCATAGATTTTATTGCAGTCATAGTAGGTTTTATGGCACCCCTCACTGATTTTATTGCTTTTGTCAATACAGTATACAAACAGATGGGAGACTCCCCGACACTGTAATCCTGACTATGGCTGGTGTCAGTTTCATATCTTTACCAGTACAGACTACAGTAGTAACATTGCGTGTCGTATTTATCACTGACCTAGCACAAACAAAGGTGCCTGAAGTAGAAACTATACCATATTTTAAATTTCATGAATATTCCCCAACCCTTAACCCATAAGTGAGAATTCATCACAAACATTGCCTAGCTAGCTACAATATACATCCCTGTTCATGGACTATTTTTATCTGCAATGATACACTTATGCTTAAATTTATATTATTCTGCATCAAGGGGTACCTTTGATGTTCTTTCTCAATAAATGATATTTCATAAAAGTGCTTATTGTAATTATTAATTTGTCAGTTTCCCTTTTATTTCTATATTATTTCCAAAACCTGTATCAAACATGTAAGTCACTCATATCACTTTTTGCATTCATCCTTTGGATAAGATTTGAAACAAGAAAATATCACCCCTTTCAAAGACTAATAATTACAAGTAACAAAGATTGCAAATGAATGTTTTATTATTATTTCATATGCTTATGGTCATGGGTCATATTTGTTATATATGTCATAATGACATATATGTTGTATTTCTTTCTAAAGTTTATTTAATAAAAATAATGTAGCATCATACATTAAACTAATAAAAAAGATACAAGCTATATGTTTAAACTGTTCGTCTGTAGTTTTATCTGTAGACTTGAAAAAATACATTGATTATTAGAGAATATGATAATTTTTACATCAGATTTGTCAACACTTTATTGAAGGCTTTGCTGTCACTGGCTGTTCTTGTCATGAAGGAAGTGATTTTCATAAAGGCTGACTTTTTTCACCATGTTTTGTGAATCTGTTTTCAAGCATTAGCCAAGGAGTGACAATTTTACTTTAAAGTCAGCCACTACACGTTAGCTTCCTGCCGTTGTAGTCAATAATGGTCAGTCAATGCTTTTCATATTATTTTTTATTTGGTTCTATTGTCCAACATGGTCATAATTAACATAAACAAACTTGGAGCTTCAGAAATTTAATTGACTGAATGTTGACTGAGCCAGTATTATGGTAATAATAAAATAAAAGAAGCGCAGACAGTATTTGTTATGAACCCTTGAATTAATACGAAAGGTTCACAGTAGCAGGAAATAATTTGGATTTACAACCATTGAAGTCTAAACCTCTTCCACCTTGAGTTTGGAGTGAATAAACAAGTTCTACCATTAAAAATATGAAGTCATGCATTAATAGCAATCAGTACAAATAGATAGACATTTTTGCATTGGCAATCACATACTCATTTCACAACTAAGATTGCATAATTCTAGGCATTTCTGTTCTATTTCAGAAGATGATGATGTGATGCCTGTCCAGCAGAAATAAACCACTACTTCAGTATTAGAAAAACTTTCATTTTATTCAGCACTGACTGACAAGCTGGCCCACTTTTTTCTGTCCTGTTTACATGTACATCATCAGGCATTTAATCTTTAATTATAATTGCTTTTAACTTTACTTTCGAGTCCATAGTGATTTTAAACCTAGATTTGGTTCCTAAAGATTTTATACTATTTTTTATGGAATAATTTTAGTAATTTCACATTGTTGGCAAAGATCAAATTGCTACACACTTATCTAAATATGCTTTTGTACATGTTCTTTGGTGACAAATTTCTTTTTGTATTCATGCCAACTTCTTGAAAAGAATAATCACACTAAAATTTAACAAGTTAGTAACTAAATTGATAATAAAACATATTCGCTTAATAGTTGGGAACATTAATGAACAGTATTACAGCACATATCATGTGGACTGAAAGAATGTACTGTACCAAATGAAATTGTATTGGCATCAACCGAAAAGAAGAATATATGTTTAACTCCTGAAAATATTTAAGTTTATATGCTTGCTCATCACTTTAACCCTTACATTTGGTAATACTATAGTAAAAATCATACAGGTCATGTATGCGCATTTACTTATTTTAAATTGTTCTTTTAAAATTTAAACACTAATTTTCTTTAACTTAAGTCTATTCAATCCTGATTGTTGAATGATCTGCACCTTAACTGACATTAAGAAACTTCAGATGAAAATTATTCATCTCTGTGGTCTTTTACAGTGGTGACCATGTACTAAACATGGGTCAATAAAAGAGTACTTCAGGTGGAATCGTCACAATATACGGTAGTACAGATTTGTTTATCAATATGCGTAGCTTTCATTGTGACATCATAGCACATGACATTCAATCCGGATTGTACTGGTTCACACCTTTAGGTTCGTTTCATCCAAAATTGTCTGCGTACTTTAGCATTGATTTTGCCAGATGCACTTTTTGGGGCATCTAAATAATGACCTTCCAAAGGAATGTGAATGTATAAGAATCCAAGTGAAGTGAATACTTGCCACTTAAAGGTATGTAGAATCAAATTCTAAAAAATTACACCCATTACTGAAATAGTGTTGAATGCCTACATGACCTGTGTGACATTTACTATAAACTCATCAGATGACCAAACCAGCAGTCATATGTATATGTTTTTGGAGTTGTTGAAAGAAGAATACAGAAGTGTGTGCTTAGCAGAGGCGGCATAAAAACAGTAGGACTGCAGTAAATGGAAAATGTGTCACATCCTCATGTATATTTGGTGTATATATGCAGGACTAGAGTTTGTATCTTGGATAATGGCATGATTATTTCATTGTGTGGGAACATGTCAAGCAAGAAATAATTGTATGATGACTGGGCAAAATAAAAAATAGATCACATCGTTTCTCCTATTCATTTTTTAATAAAGATAATAGTCCATGCAATCACCATAAAAAGCGCATTCTGCACTGTCTGCTGTAGCCAAGCCAACAGACAAGTTCCATGCAATGTAGTGGATGTCCACTATTACATAATTACTGTACTTTATTCTGTGGGTTCATTTTACAATGTATATTTTCATGCCCCTATTGCTTGCAGCTGGGGTATATCGTTGGCATGATTGTGCAAACAAACAATGTTGACAAAGGAAAAATGTTTTAGTGTAAGAATAATAAAAAGTAAATCCCATATGAGGTAGACAAAGAAATTTGGTAGACATGTTCTTCTGCATTTGTAGGATCATACATGTGAACCTCCCAGATGGGAGGGTTTTCCTCCGAAGATGAGGGGTATCTCCAGTCCCTCCTGTCACTCACTGAAATTTTTCATTGATGCAAAATTATTAATATTATTTTTTTTCCTTATTTTGTTTCACATCTTGCTTACAGTGTAGTATATTTATGGTAATACTGCCTGTAATTACATATCTGTGAACTGTCTTAAGCAGGGCAAGATAATTCAGTTGCTAGTTTCAAGCAGTATAAACAATTAACTCCCCTTTGATTCTGTCAACAGGGTTGGTTTCGCTCCAGTGTTTGAAGTTTCTAAAGGATTAAAGTGATTAATTGATTATGGTTGTTTCATTAAGGAACTATCAGCAAAAAATGGGTATCATTTGGCTTCAGTGTTTAACTTTTATCAAGATGTCTAAGCATGCATTTTCTCCGAATGCAGAAGTGCTAAAATCTAAGCAACCAAACTAACGTAATTTAATGATGGGTGGAAACGTGAATTTCAGTGGTTGGAATCGAGTTTGAAAGACATGATTAAGCGCTGTGCCCATCCTGTAAAGCTGGTACTATGTCAAGAATGACATTACGCATCATGCAGCATATGAAAGCATACTTCCTGTGATAACAAAATATGCCATCACTGAAATCCATGTTGGTGGAATCTGCGTCAGAATGTGGATAAAGATATATGAGCTGAGACACTGGTTGCCAACTTCATTGCTGAGCATAATCTCCCATTTATGGTAGCAGGTCAATTTTCAGATCTAGTTAATGTTCCCCAACTTGGAAATCACATAAATATTCTCATAGAAACAGATGAAAAGTACTTGCATAGTGATTCAAGCTTTGGTCCTTCACTGGGTTAAGAAAGTTGAAGATGTGCCACAGGAAAATTTTTGTTAATTCTCATTGAAGATCTTCTCAGTTTTGAAAAATCCTGACCAAATTTTGCAAATCTCCCAATTGACCCAAGCTGATTTCTCTGTTGCCCCATGCATGTAGAATGATTAAGCAAACCTCATTCTAGGTAGACAAGTAAAATTTGGCAGACATGTTTTTGTGTATGTGTAGATGACAAGATTTTCATGTCATTAATTTTCAATTTTTTATAAATTTTTTTACATTTTTGAACTTTGACTTTTTGTATCAGCAGTGGGAGCATATGTATTTTACACACACACATTTAGAAACATGTGATGAAATGTTAAATTTGTGCTAATTCCAAACAAATTTGTGAAGATTGTTGAAGAATTTCGGTCACTCATTTAGGCACAAAAGTCATAAATCATTTGACTCATTTCATAAATTGCATGTAAAGGTCCTGTGTACCCACACCATAAATATGTGGGTTTCTGATAGAATTATCCATGGCTGTACATTCTGTATATACTTTTTATGACCACCCTAAAATGCTTCTGTGTGCAACTATGCCCTTATTTTTATGTGTCCTAACTCGGCGTATATTACTGATAAGGATCAACATGCACATATTGTAATATCCTAATGTTCAGTGCATCTGCCCATTTAAGGCCCCATTTTGGTGTTATATTATGGGTGAAAATTCTTCAGTGTGCAACCGATTGTACAGCTTTTGATGAACTACTTGAGCTTCGAACACATTAACTTGACATATGAGGTCAGTATTCAGGCATCGTTATGTCACCACAGTCTTGTATCCCCCCCCCAACAGTTTATGCCTCATTTAGTGTGAAATGCATATATACTATACAAAATGATTCTTTTGTGTGTTGAACTATTTTTACATCATTTCATTATACTTGACTTTAAATTTGGTAATCAGTACTGATGCATGCATTAGGTCAGACTGCAATACGTTTTGCCATGACACTTTGATATCCCCCCCCCCCCCCGAGTTGTGGCCCAATTTGATGTTAATGTATTTGCTTTATATGATAATTCCTGAGTGTACAGCTAGTCTAGTAGCTTGAAATGAATTGTCTTGACATTTGGCAGACATTGACACAAGATAAACTGTTCTGTCATCATGACATGATGCATTTTTCCAGAGTTATGTCCCATTTTGTTGCTACATATGTGTACTATTTATGAGAATTCTTGAATTAATCCCGCAGCTTTTGATTGATTACCAAGAAGCATTGTTGAAATGAGATAAACATGTACAATGTTCTGATGTCAAGAGTTGATAATTGTTTTAGAATGAAGCCTATTTCTTTATCCTTTGCAGATGCTATTTTGGTTTCCCTTTGCAGTTTTATACTTTTGCACAAGATTAAAACTTTAAGAAGGTATTTCCCAGATTTTCTCTACTGGTAATTCTGGTTTTAAAATGGATTGTATGTCTCTTTGAGAGAGTGTGAAGAACCTACAATTTGTTTTTACTTTGGTATCTGATCAGGGTTGATCTGGATTTGAGAGTACAAAGCTGGATGTTACGTCTCTCAGAATATTGCTAGCTCTGCATGAGCATTTTTACTTTCAGAACTTTGGAGGTAAATAATGAACAAGAGGCCCACGTTGACCTGAGATCACTCACCTAATAAATGCATGAGCAGTTGGTAAATCAGGGTCAGCTGTATGCTTTTCTGTAGAAAATTGTTTCAATGCTGTTAATAGCATATATTATGACAACAACTGTTTCTAAAGTTTATTCAGCCATATATGTTGGCACATTAACTTCATTTGTCCAATAATGAAAGGCTGCTATTTAGGAGTTTTTAAAAATAAAATTTTGAAAATATTTCTGCCTTTTTTGATTGATATCATGTGAACAAATTCAAAAGCCCTCTGTTCCAGAAGACTTTCTGTAAAGTCTCGTAAAATTCTGCTAAGCAGTTTTTAAGAAGAATTCATTTAAATGTTTTTGTTTTTTGTAACAGTGGCCAGATTTGATGGTGAACTGGCAGCATTTATGTAAAATTGAAAGACTTTTATGCCAGGATGCTTTCCTTCAAATATGGCCAAATTCTTATGAGCATTGAAGTCATTTAAAGACTTTTTTAGTTTAGTAACAGATGCCATATTTGATGGTGTATAAGGATAAGCGGTACATATTTGAAAGTCCTCTATACCAGGACGCTTTCAGTAACAGTTTGATAAACTCTGAGAAGAAGCTGCTCTAAATGCTTTTTTTACTTGTAATTGTGGCCATATTTGATGGTGGATCAGCATCATTTGTATAAATCTGAATAAAAGTTCTTCATGCCAGGATGCTTTGTGCCAAGTTTTATCCTCAGAAGTTCTATTCAGTGGTCTGGAGAATTCATTTAGCTGTAATTTTAGTAAGGGTAGTCGTATTTCTGTTTGGTCAAATTCAGTTGAGTGCTTTTTGAGACATTGTATACAGGTTTCTCTGCAGTTAATAATGGTGACTGTATTTGATGGCAGATCATTGTCATTTGTAAAAAGCTTGAAAGGTGAGCAATTTTGGAAAAGAAGTCATTTCAGTTTTTTTCTATTTTGATTATTGCTGATCAGTTTTGATGGCAGACTGGCATCATTGGTACAAACTTGAATGTCCATTATGCCAGAATGCAGTCTGTCTAGTAAACTTCTGTTCAGCAGTTTCAAAAAAAGTAATTTAAAAGTTTTCTAACCAGTGGCAGTCATATTTGATGGTGGATTGAAATTTCATATATGATCAAAGTCTTTTAAGTGATTTTGGAGAAGTAGTTGAATGGTTTTTAACTTATACCAGAAAAACCTGTGGGATGGCCTAGTGTCTATCATCATTAGCACAGATCTGATATCACTATTCTCCTGAACTACTTAGAGGTGCTGCTCAGACATTCTATAAAAATTGGAATATGATCTTGTGTCATCAAATCTCGGGGCAGTTTTGAAAGTAAAAGGGGTTAGTATGTACACAAAAAAGTTATTTTCATCCCTACCCCTTGTTGCATGGCAAACTTTTTTCTACCCCTTTCCCCAATTGTACATATACTTTTGCTTTGTCCCCCTCCCTTGATAGTTTATTAGTTTTAACAGCATGATCAGCAGTCATTTCCTCAGCTGCCAAATCATTTTTATCATGTGCGCTCTTCATGTGGCATTTGACATTGGTTTGGGATGCATGATAAATGCCATATTCTGAGCATGTTCATTTCTTAAAGTGGACAGTACAGGTCAAAGGAAGATTCCATCTGCACTTTTGTAGATATATATCCTACATGCTGTGCCAGAGAAAAAAGAATGGACTGCTCTGGAAACCAGAAAAGGACGGGGAAGTTTGTCAGCTCATTTACATCTCAAGATTCCATTTGGTTTGAAAAACTAAGTTGACAGTGTTTGAGACCCCCTGGCAACAGTTGGGTTAGAAATTATAAGTTAATGAATAATGAAATGACTAAGCTTTATGCATTTTTTATATCCTTGATGCTTTGGGTTTTTAAATCAGTAGGGGTTATAAATGGGAGGGTGTGTGAATACTGGGCAGTTTGTTATTAGCTGAGGCACATAGGTTTTACTCATAGTAAGTATAATATAGTTTGTGTTATGTGTGTACCTTCTACTGGTACTTGGTCTTACTCCCCCTCCCCACATATATGAAATCTTCAACCCCTAGCCCCCCTGCGATCATGCTAAATGGAGGCTCCTAATGAGGTTATCTTGCAATAGATTGTCTTGTTACCACTCTTGAGGTGACATTTTTTTTTTTTGGACATCTGTTGGGTTTATTATGATCAATATCATGGATGATGCCAGTTATGAGCAAGACTGTATATTAAATTAGGCCTTATCTTTAGAAAGAACTTGTATCAGTATATAGTCAAGTACAGGAAAGCAACATGATCTAAAGTTTTGGAGATAGTTGATATAGGTTTTGTTCTTACGATACTATACAAGGGATCTATGGTGAAATATGAGACTCAAGTTATATAAGCCAGGTGAACAATATTAGAGCCACGTTGGCCCCTTGTTAGCATGAGTCGTCAATAGAGGATGAATAGTGACAGGATTTCAGATGGATGCCATAGTGGCCATATTGGATGCTAGATTGGTACAATTGTTATTTAGGACCATGTATTGTCAATCTAAAAACAAAGAAATCTCTTGTAGGTTACATTGACTTGTTTCTGGATATTGGTGTAGTACCAAGGATTGCAAGATGTCTATCCTAAAACCAAAGAATCTTAAGTGACTCACAGAGACCTGTTTTTTCGTCATTGGGAGTAAAGTAGTACTCTTGGATAACGTATGCACTTAGAAAGTTATAAATATATAAGCTAAAGCCAAACATTTAATGAAGTAAGAGGATGAAGAAATTTTGGTTTGATGCTTTACAGCATAGCAACACAAGTAGGTTGTTTTGTGCAAAGGCAATTGGAGTCAAGTGCCTTGCCCAAGGACACGCCATTGTGGCTGACCCAAGCTGGTCCCCATGGTATAATTCAACCCATACCCTTTCAGTATTGAGTCAAGTGTGCTAAACAATGAGCTACTACAATTGTGTACATACAAAAACTTAAGACTGCAGCACTCTCTCTCCATGCATTATACTGTAGTGTAGAATCAGGCCTTCTGCTCTATTAGAAAGGCAAGCTAAAAATTATGTGCAGAAAACTTTTCCTTTGGAATGAATTTGTGGTTTGCAAGTAAAATAGGTAACAAATAATGCTTCAATATATTTAAATTTCTTTATTTACAATAAATGTAACATTGGTATCACTATTACATCATAGTTCTAGCACAAGATAAACATGACATATTGCACATCCTTCTTTTCTTGTTCCCACAGAAACGGGTCTTCAATCAAAACAAAGTGTTCGTGCAATGTGATCTTCCTTTTAATATATTCCACAAGAAATGTATACTCCAAAAAAAGAAAAGGTTTGGTATCATTTCACAATATTTAAACTTTCATAGTTTACATATTTGCTTGTCAAAATTATATTTATTTACCATTTTGATATGTGGTTGAGTTTATCACTGCTCAAAATAATGTTGAAATCAGTAAAATGTATCGTGCAAAAATGACCATTATATAATATGATCATATTTGTTACCAACATAAATATAGTACCTTGATAAGGTGTATAATACTTTTTGTGAAAACCACCATTTTATTAAAGTTCAAAATTTGGTTTCTTGTCTCCAGGAGTGTGGTAATAAAATTACACATTTTTAGACCTTGCATGGTTATGATGCATGGGATATGCCTGATTGTGCTTGGTTTGCATAATGGTTTTTTATGCACTATATGCATGGCTGGTTTCAGAAATACATTGACCAACTGAAGAGTTCACAACCTTAGCAAAAACCAAAGTCGAAATACAACAAGAGGCCCAAGTGGCCCTGAGACTGCTCACTGATATCTGCCTAATAGCAATATATAAGATGTTATCCAGAAATCTGGGTCAGTAGGATTCTTGATGCTGTTGATTGCATCACTGATCCAATACTGAAAAGCCTCCATGTTAGGATGCTTTCTGTCCATGTTGGTCAAATTCTCTTATGATTTTTTTGTTCTTATAAACTTGTTGAATATGTTCTCTTGTTTTTAGAAATGGCAGCCATATATGAAGGCAGATCAGCACAATTTTTATAACTTTAAAAAGTTTGCATGTAATGTGCTCAAATTCTTTTGAATGTTCAATTGTCATCCTTTCCATTTTAGTCACAGCATCCATATTTGATGGCTAATCAACATCAGTTTTAAAAGCAATATGCCACAATGCTTTCTGTCAAATTTGGTCAACTTCTGCTTTGAGAAGTCATTTGAAATCATTCCAGATTGGAGGAGAAGAGGAGCACTTTCAGTACATGGGGTGCTTTTGTTGAAGGAAGACACTTTTTTAAATAAAGCATTTTTTGGGGGGATGAAAAGGCTCGATGTTGATTTAGAATTAAATCTTTTTAGAAGAAGAAAAAGAATAAAGCACATTCATATCTTTATCCTACATTAAATAAGCAGAAAAATAAGTGGAATAAATAGAAAATTAACATAGATTTAAGGAGCGTTTTGGTGGCCTGGAGAGAAGCTGATGGTGGTGGCAGGGGACTAGAACTAGGTGGGTACTGAGGGTAGAGGGATAAGCAGCGAAAGCTGGTTTGGGAGGTGACCACTGTTTGGTACACATGGCCATATTTATTTGCAGATAGACAAAATTTGTACAAATCTTGAAAGCCCTTCATGCCAGGATGTATTCTGTCAAATTCTGTTGAGTGGCTGCTGAGAAGTCATTTAAAGGTTTTCAGTTTTTAGTATTGGTGGTGGACCACTTCTGTGGCCTAAGTGTTTAGAGCATCTGCCTCAGATGTAGGAGGTTGTGGGGTCAAACCCTGGCCGACTCATACCAAAGACTTTAAAAATGGTGCCTCATTTGATGCTCAGCATTAAGAGGTTAGTATTAGGACTTGTCAGCCTAGTGTCAGGATAATGTGACTGGGTTGGACATGATGCTGCATGTCTGTGGCATGATTCCCCAGTGCTAGACATCACTATAAACTGCCACACTGTTGACATCAAAGCAATATGACTGGAAAATTTTTAAAGCTACAATAAATATACAGATCACACATCACAGTATTGGTGGTCATATTTGATGGCAGATTGGCATCATTTGTACAAACATAATTGCTCTATTTGCCAGGATCCTTTTTGTCAAATTATATTGAGAATTTTTTTAAGAAGCTATTTTAAAGATTTGTATATTTAGTAATGGTGGCCATATTGGATGGCAGATTGGTGTTGTTGGCATAAACTAGAGAGGCTTTCATGCTAGGATGCTTCCTGATAAGCCGAGTTGAAACTGGTTGACATAGGGCCATAACATAAGCTGATGTGGCAAATACTAGTATTTGACTAGAAAATGTAAAATATGAAATTGTCAATGCTCGTAATTTATACCATTTTTATAAGAATATAAGTTGGTACGGTGGTGGGCATGCATTGTGTATGATCAATATCAACAAATAACTGGTCCCTATCAGGTTCATGCTCAGCAATAAATATTTTTATATTTCACTAGTCCTACAATGTAAGACGTATCACATGTCATTTATGTTTTAGTGCTATGTCTTACTACCCAAATAATGTCCTTGTACAGTGTGTTCTGATGTCGGTTGACGTCAGAACGAGTAGTCAAAGTTTCACGAATATCTCACACACTTGGCAGCCCATATCGACACTCTTCCACAAATTGATATGTAATTAATATACTTACTGTGCTGTTTTTATCCTGGTGGAATCAAAATCTGACACTAGCAAATGGATGCATTTTCATGTTCCATTGACATACATTTGAATTTGTTGAAATGCAACGGTGGTCTAAGTATGCCTAAGTATGTTCAAGTAGCTTCATGTGGGGGATATGTTTTTTGAACAAAACGAAATGTTGCTTACAGTTCCAATAGGCATAATATATTTTTATTTGTTTTTTAAAGAATAATATTTCAACTTAACCCAATTTTGGCATTCCCTGCTTTCATCGCTTTCCAGCCAACTGAAATGTAGGCCAATGAAACTTGAAAACAGGTCCATTTCTTTTGTGAGAATCTGAATTTATTAGAGGAAAGACATCAGAGTAAGTAAAGTCTGACTAAAACATTATGACTTTACTCTGTAGAAAAGCATCATTACTGGCTGCGTAAGATATTCCAGTTGTGTAAGATATTCCTGAAAATCTGACTTCCGCTACAATGTTAGTCGGCATCAAAACACACTACACAGCGCCGTTAGACAGTGAGACCCAGACACACAGAACATAAATATCAGCATCGAGGTCTTACATGTAGGACTAATATTTCACCTGGTATCAATGAATTCATGTGAAATGATAAACTGTCTAGTCAGTTTGTCTGACCATCGTCACTTTGGCTAACCTATACTTGATGACAACAGATCAAGATGTTTAGAAACCCTTGTAGTTTGCTGTGTTAACTTGTTGTTTTAACTATTTACTTTTCAATATCATCATAAAAAAAGTACATACAAGTATACAGTGCCAGACTGGATCAAAAATTGAATCAGGTGACCCATTACCATGGTGACCCAATACTTATAATATTACCTGAAAACCCATAACCCATCTGCCATGGGGCAAATTGACAGATGGGCCAGTATGACATCAACAACATATATTATTCAGCAACAAATTTAAGCTTATTTCAAGCTCTCTCCTCATCAATAATAATCTTTACTTAGATGAAGTAGGTAATAAAATACAAAAAAAAAAACATAAATGCAAAACTCATACATGCTAATGAAATATTCAAAGAAAAATTTCCATACAATAGTGTGATAGTATCCGACAATAAAATTATTCAAGGTCTGTTCAGCATTGAGGTGAACTGTGTTATTACCAGCTTTCTAGGAACTATATCTAGTTTTCTCAAGCAAAATGAAACATTGTTCCTGGTTTCAGACGTATAAAAAACCATATCTTGATTCCATAGGAAGATTGTACCGACTAGAAATGTAGTGATACATCAACACTTCAAACAGCTTTATTTTTTCTGAGTAGCACAGTATATTCCATGTACAATATGGTAAATAAAAGTGCAGCTGATAAAGGTATATTTTTCCTAAGTATTTTCACTTACTGCAAAAGTGATTCTATACAAAGGGAAATAGTTGATAGTGGTATGTGACAAAAGACTTCAATTATTATTGACATGTGACAAAGAACTTTAATTATTATTGACATGTGACAAAGGACAAAAGTTATTGACATGTGACAAGAACATAAGTTAATATTGACTGTATTATGATAATATTGTATTGAGTCATTTGCATCACATTGTGACTAAAGTGACGATACAAAGAACAGTGACCAAATTAATGCTTTTTGGTTAATCATGCTTACATGCTTCCTGTGATGCATGAACATGCAGACAAATGGACAGACAGGTCCATTCAAAATGCCCTTGTTGGAAACATAAGAGGCATAACAAAAATAAAAACACAGTCAAGTAGTGGTACTTGAATTATGTTATAATGTCATATGTGGCTTTAATCACAGTTTAAAGTTTTTGGTAATCAATGTAAATGAAAGCAGAATTCTCATTTACTGTGTTGCAGTATGTCTACTTAAGCTGAGCAATAAATAAATTATTTTAAAAAATAGGCAGTGATGGCATTAAATAATGAATATTAAAGAATATTCAGATTAATATAAAGCTGACTATTACAAAAGCATCTGAACAATTCATATCTCTGATATTTCATTTTAACAGCAATATGTACAGAAATAACAAAATATTTACAGATATATTTATATATAAAGCTTCATTTGCATAATCAAATTTGTAATCCCCAGAAAAAATGTTAAAGAATGTGATAAATTAAACAAAATATCTGGAAGTTCTGGTGGCTTACCAAACAAATGAACCTTTCTGCCTGTTCCAACACAGACTATAGAAAGATGTCTCCCTTATACTGCTATGTGATGTGTAAACTGAGCTGATGACAATTCTGTAATAAATATATTTGTATTACCGTTTTTGCTGTCAGTTTTGTTATAGTATCATAAAAATTTTGTGAACTGAAGATGTGAATGAAACTGGCAGTTTCTTCATTCATGTTCTACTTTTCTTACAATTATCCTGGTATGGAAGAGTGTTTGTGGTGGACTGGACATCAACATTTTAGATTGCTGACTGAGGTTTTAATAAACATTTTTTTTCTAGGTCTTGCCTGGATATAAATGTCTTCAATATTAATTCAATATCTATATTCTAAATCTCAAACAAAAACTTGATACGGGTTTGTTTAATACTAAGACAGTCCTACTTCTGACCAACTAACGGACCTACTTCCCGCCAACTGACAGACCTACTTCTGACCAACTATCTGGGTCATGTTGAAAAACAATCCAACCTTCTTGTTAATGATCGGAAAAATGCCTCAGATTAATTACAGAAGCCATCTCTTCATATAAAGGTACTTTATTAACTAAAAAAAATTAATGAAAATCATTATTTTGTCTACTATTAAACTGAGGTGACTTCATCTTGATGGAAATCCTTGTAACTTTCTCAGTATCAGTTTGAAACTATTAGAAACATTCTTTTATTTGTGCAAATAATAACAGAGAGGTATCATAAAGCTCACAGATGGCAGTATTTGACCTAGTGTACGTCGGTGTTATGTAACTGAGGTTTCGACTATTTTCTGGAAATTTCTCCCTTTTTTCACACTGTACCACTCTGCTCAAGTATTTCTGAAATGGAGTTGTGTAAAAGTCTTCTGATTGCATCTGGTTTAGTTTAGATTAATTTAGTTTTATAGAACCATGAGTAGCTTTCTGTTCTGATTGCTTTTGGCTAAGAGAAAATTAAGATGGCCTTAAAAAACTATGAGTAGGTGTCTGCTAGTTAAAACTGTTTTCCAAAACAATGAGTGCTGTCTGCTGGCTAAAATTGTTTTCCAAAATTATGAGTAGCTATCTGCTGGCTAAAATTGTTTTCCAAAAATAAGAGTAGCTGTTTGCAAACTACAACTGTTTTTCAAACTCACATGTAGCTGTATGAAAAGAGGTGTATTGATCTGTCAAATGAAAACTCACAGCAAGCAGTAATAAATGATATGCGATGATTAAGCACAAGAAGAAAAAATGTGATATTACATATCCTCATCCAATGACACTGTACATAGCCATTTCAACTGACTCTTAATAAACATCCATTACAACATAAATCTAAACAGACAGGAAGAAATTCTAACCATTAAACAGGTCTATTTCCAAATGACCCAATGAAAAATGCCTCCTTTGCGGGCAAGACTAGTGGCAAAAGACTGAAAATATGAACCATATATAAGAAAGAAAAATACAGGCAAAATAAACGTACATTTTCTCAAATATTCCAGTTGCTAGCATGTTAATAGTGACCTAATATTACATTTGAATGAACATTATTTCAACAGCTGTTTGAAAGTTTCAGAGCTCAAAGGTTGTTTTCTTCATCTGTTTGTCCAGAAATGTGTTCAGTTTCTCATAAAACTGTAATAAACTTATTTTTAAACTGAAAATTTTTTTTCACAGATAACGAATAAAGTTCAATGCTAAGCACAAAATTTGTGAAAAGCAAACTAACCCAACTTATCCACTGCACAATTACAAATCCAAATTACAGGTTAAAGTTTGTGTTCATCAGTCAATATTACAAAAGTTTATTCTTAAAGAATAAATGGATGTGGTGAGGCAGGGTGTTGAGCTGCTAGTTTGGATAAACTATGTGTGTAATATGAACTTTAATGATCCAAGTTGAACTATCTCCAAACTGAGAGACACTAACAGCCAAACAAATCTGACCATATATTTAAAATTTCAGAAATCTACTGAAGGTAAATATTTTGTGAAAATAGGTAATTGAGACTTATTTTCTTACCCATATGAAAAGTGTGATGATGAACATAATACGTTGTGAAAAGACAAGATGATATGGAGGAAGACTGAAACTGATGAATTATTATTGATTTTGACATCAAATTATTCAGGTACACAAATGATCAAACTATAAGTAAAATATTCACAATTTGACAATATTTAACATATCATTAGCTGAAAATTACAAGATTCAAGTCCAGCCTGCAGCATTAAAACTTGCCATAATAGTACAATTAAAAATATTACTGATTTAACAAACTGTCATGTATATAAGTAATAATTAACTATTTAGAGAACAAGTTAGAAAATAAGAACTTTAAAAAAAACAATACATGTAAAAATTATAAATTAGTTTTCTAAAACATAAACAAAAGAAAAAACAAACTGAACACTTTACATTCACTGATTAGACTCATCACCAAACACAAATGTTCACTGCAATAATAATATTAGGCAATATTCCATCATCACAATAATAATATTAGGCAATATTTCATCATCGCAATAAAAACTAGGCAATATTCCATCCACAGTGCAAACGTACGATCTCAATATTCTATTTTACTGTGCTTTCCTACTGGTACTGATATTTATGTGTCTGTCTTTTTTTAAAAATATAATATACTTAAGAATGAAATATAGACAATTACTGTTAACATTTTTTCATTTTTATTTTATTCCTAATTTTTCTTACTTGTTAAAAATAAATGATATCATACTATACAACACATGAATATGTTCCTAAAGGAATTTAATTGGGAGCAAGAAAAATGAGCATTTTTTTACATGGAGCTAAAATGAAATTGCTGCATTACTTGTAGGCCTGGAAATTTAAATTTCCTAAAGTACATGCACTCAACATTTGCTCCACTATAAAGTTATGTCCCTTTGCTTCTTGAAAATTTGAAAATCTTGCTGGCATTTTGTTTGCAGTGTAGATTACAGCAACAGATTAGATAACCCACCCAGGCATATGCAACCTATGGCCTGTGACCTGGTTTAATCCAGTTATATTTACATCACACAATTTGGATGTTAAAATCGCTATCCAGCCTGCATCTTGTAGGAAGTTGCACATGCCTGATCTAAAGATTCCGTTATCTTCAGTTCCTACTATTTTCATGACTAGCTTCTTAATACAAACTTACAATGGGGGTTGGGATTGAGGGGCACTTTAATGTTTTTTGCTTTGATTCAGGAGCAATACTGGTATATATTAGAAAGAGAATTTTCTTTTCCTGCATTAACACTAAATATATTTACTCTTGTATAAATATATTTACTCTTGCATAAAAAAAACTATATTTTAACTTGTGATTTTACCACTGACTAAAATACCATATTTTTGTACCACACAAAGAAATATATCCAGTATTAAAATGCTGGATAAACAACTTCCCAGTCATTTTACCTGATGTTAATACATGGAAAAATACCAGCAGCCTCAAACCAATATATATTAGCATGCCCTGCACATTTAAGAATAAAAAATCTGCATTACTCATCTTACTTGATATGACGACATAGCATATCAGACTTAATATTCTTATAAATCACAGATAAATAATTTACAGTTTTTAAAACAGGTAATAAATATATTTGATTTCTTTACGTAATTTCTATAGATGGGATCTGAGTGAATGAATTACTAACTCTGAGGCATTTCTAATTCTATACATAAAAGTACAGAAATAAAACAATTCCAACAAAGTGCTTTTCCTTGTCACTAAACATTCCAGGACACATTGTGTATCCTTTTGTCAGTCAGAAAAATCTCAGCAATATCAAAATCTGATCAGAAGTTTGATTTCTCAAATTGTCTGACACATTTTGTTTCTGAAATTATTGGAACTTAATTCCTACACACTATAGAATTGCCCCCCCCCCCCCCGGTACAAAAAAGGTGGACTTACAAAAGGAAAGGCCTTTTAGAGCTGGAAAAAAATAAATTATACTGTTTTTGGTGTTAGGCAAGGAAGTCTCTGAGAAGGGGGTGTCATCTTTTTAGAGGGTAGAGGGGCCTCTCAAAAAGTGCACTAACATACCATAATTAAACACTCCATTTTAAAAAAAAAGCAGTGTAATATGTCCTAAGGACATCATTGATAAAGAATAAGTTAACCCAATTCCTACATTTTGACAAATGTATAAGGCTGACCCCCAGTCGTTTTATGGGAGAAATACTTAATCCTGTGGACTTGACTATGGCTTATCACGAAGAGTCCTCTGGTCCCCTGTTTTAAAATAATTCAAATTCTATCATGAACAAGCCCTTTGAAATTGAAAACCAGTTGAGAAATCCATCAGTATCTAACACCATCTAGTAACAGACAAGACTGAACTGTATATTTGGTACAAGCTTCAAAGACTCATTCACATCTTGGTCAAGGCTGCCGATTTTCTGATGTTTCTCCCCAAGGCTACCAACTTGAGAAAGTACAACAATACTTCTGCCTGCAGTATGGCCTGCTGGGTAACAGATGCCATCTGGTCCATTGACACCATGGCACTCTCTCGGACGGCAGGATGCAGCAGTGTTGGACCAAATATTGTCGCCAGATTGTTCAAAGACATCTTGTTTTCTTTTTCCATTTTGGCAACACTGTAATGAAGTTATACAGATATATACCACTATAAATGTGAAGTGGATTTATGAATACCTGGACAAATATGTTTTAAAAAAATTGAAAATGTTTTATCCTTTTACATCACTGTCATTTTAAAAAGTAGCTCTAATATGGAGTAAGTATGACCAGATGACAAATATACTGGTGCTTCTAAAACATGTATGGCCCACTGTCCAAATCAATGGCACAAAGAAAACAAGAGTACCATGAACAGCACATTATTCACCTGGTCTGTATGTAATAATCCACTATCTAGGCACTAGTAGGGCATGGTTGACTTGGGAGATTATCAACCAACAAGTGTTTCTTAACTCGACCAATGGTATATTGTCTTGAACTAAATTGTGCAGAAACCATTTTTATTTTCTTAACAGACTTGCTGTGACCTTGAGACCCCAGAATCGGCAGATTTCTTTATTTCCTTCAGTGTAAGTAATCTACAAAGTATGGTCAAGGTACCCACTAACAAAACTTATTCAGCAAAATCCATTTATCTTTAAGCCACAATGGTGTTTACTTTTGACCCCAAAATCAATTAGCCTTTTCCACAACTGCAATTTCTTGAGTTTCATTCCTCTAATTATAATATCTATATTGTTATATCTTTATGGATGACGTTTCATCAAAATTAATGGTACTGACCTACACATTATGAAGTTATTACCCTCTTATGGAGCCATCCATTCTGCACTAAAGAGCTAGAACTAATGTTATCGTGCCCAAAAAATTCTTCTTGCAGTCTCTTGACATTTGACCTTTTTGATCCTCAAATCTTTACCCCAGGTGCAAGCTATCCATGAAGCTTGGCCAAAATCTGTGATGTTGAACTAATGCTATTGCATGGAAACCATTTATTTTCTTTTAATCAGTGACCTTGACCTTTAACTTTCTGACCCTAAAGTCAAAAGGCTTCTTTCTTTTGTTAAGGAGAACTTAGCAATAAAGTGTGATGATGACAGACGCTGTAGAAATGAAGTTATCGTGCAGAAAATTTCATGTTAACAGAAAAACAAACAGACAAGGTTATGTCAAAATATGCTTTGCCAAAAGATGGCCTTAAAAAATCTATTAAAAAAACTTGAAAAAATTCATTTAGATAACACAAAAATTTAATTAGGTCATCTGCACATACCAGATGTAACTTAGAGTGTCATGAGATTTTTGTCTAATCTAATAAACAAGTCTGAATCCAGTTCAAAAATCTGCCAGTGTCAAGTGGTTATAAGGTAATCGTGTTAGAAAGCTTTTTAAAAAATATTGTCTAAGTACAAATTTTTACTGCAAAATAATTTGATAATGCAAAACATTTACCTGCTAGACATCACTATAAACTGCTACACTGCAGACACTGTAGCCATATGACTGAAAAATTGTTACTGCTACATTAAAAATCCAAAACACATTAAAGTCTTCACAATTTCGATGACCACAGTTACTTCTATGTCTTGCTCTCTGCAGAGTAGATTTAAGAATGCATGATTATGGAATTCATGCTAAAATCAACGGAATGCACAAATCTGAGCATCATCTCTGCAAGTCTAATTATGCTGACATTGTTGAATCTCCACCATCTTCAGAAAATTGCTATTTTCCAAATCAAGTGCAAATTTACTCCTCAACTGGTGGCTAAAGAGCAGAACCTTTATCTGCTAAGTTACACAGAAATTCAAAGTTTGCTTACTTACCCTACAAGATGTTCTATCATATGCACTATAGTGTAGTAGTTGGGTTCTGGCAGTGAGTGTAAGAGTTCCAGCATACATTTCTCCTTGGCTTCCTCATCGGATAGCTCTGCAAGATAAAGGGAATTGTACTGTCAAAATGATGTGGAAGACAGTCTGTTACCAAAAAGTTTTCCTCTTGGACCAACCATAAATACTATATAAACTTTTATTTTAATGGGTGTCTATGGTTTCTATGGTTTTGTAAAGGGTGACATTTTTTTGCTTACTAAATGAATAAACCGTGGGAAGAGCGATGGATCATGGTATCTTTAAATTCTTGTTTTGTAGTATGAATAAAATTGACAAAACCAGTAAAAAATAAAAAGTGGAATTACAGTTCCTTTAAAGCTAAGCCTTACTTTCCAGTCTGCCTTTAAACAGTTTATGACATCGGATTATAATCCACTGACCTTTCCCACTCCGTATTAGATAACTGGACGGTTACACTGGTGTGGAATGTCACAGTGCATTCTTGATCAACGGAATGTGGTCAAGCAATACAGTAGCAGCATAAGGTATTGTAACTTTACACTGTGAGGGGTGGGGCTAGCAAAATTAAGTGACCTTATTGTAACTTTACACTGTGAGGGGTGGGGCTAGCAAAATTAAGTGACCTTATTGTAACTTTACACTGTGAGAGGTGGGGCTAGCAAAATTAAGTGACCTTATTGTAACTTTACACTGTGAGGGGTGGGGCTAGCAAAATTAAGTGACCTTATTGTAACTTTACACTGTGAGGGGTGGGGCTAGCAAAATTAAGTGACCTTATTGTAACTTTACACTGTCAGGGGTGGGGTTAGCAAAATTAAGTGACCTTACTGTAACTTTACACTGTGAGGGGTGGGGCTAGCAAAATTAAGTGACCTTATTGTAACTTTACACTGTGAGGGGTGGGGCTAGCAAAATTAAGTGACCTTGTAAGTCTTGGATCATGTGTCAGCTTGTCAGAGAAATATTTTAAATTGTCATGAATGAGAGGCTAAATCATTCACTTACCTATTTCAGGTTAGTAAGGTTCGAGACATGGTCTCTTAACTTTGTTAGCCAATGATATAACTGAGTGGTTTTGGTAAATTAAATGTTATGATTGGGGATGCACTCTGAACTCCACTCAAAACATAATTGTCCATATATCTGTGTTGGAATGGACTGAGGAAACTATGACTAAACCACTGCTTCATTTTCCCATGCCTGGATAACATGTGAACTTGCTCACAGCACAGAGGCAAGCGTGAACAGAAAAGGTAAAAGATATACTATTTCCTTAACACAACAGAATTGCCAAACTACTGACACTGAGGAAAAGGACCATGATAATACATCGCATGGTTCCTATTTAATACAATGTCATAATCCAATATCTAAAAATAGCAACTGGGTCAGACTGTCTACAGTTCAGAAGATTACGATAATGAATGCTGAGCAAAGTCAGACATAGACTCAAATATTGATGTAGGCAATGGTGATTCTGATAATTCACCAAATTCTTGTGATTTTGCAATATAGATGTAGACATCACTGTTCATGCATGTAGTAGTGCTTGTTATATTAACCACATTTCCTCAAAAAAATTCTAGATTTTCTAGGGTGGTATATCATCATACAGTTTCTTCATGCAGTCAATTTAAAAACACTTGTGTCTTGACGGGTTTTAGTCGACACACTCAACAAGACTGCGTTCCACTGGCTGAGTATGCACTCTGGCTGAGGTTCACCCATCAGGAAATATGCACAAGTCTGGTATAAGTAACTTGCTTAATGTCACTTATCAATAGCTGGTTTGATGTTCTAAAGTAGAGTTTTCATTCTCCCTATTTCACAATGTATGACAAGCATGCAGATTTAAAGGAAGTCAGCATACGCAATCTTCCACTCTGAAATGGGTGACTGCAGCTCAGCTGATCCTTTTTCTGCCCTTCTATTATCTTTTATACCAATGTGACTAGATAGCCAACAGTACAGAAAACATTTCCCAGACGGTATGAAAACAGCATGTTTATGAAATATCAGGAATAATAATGGGTTGCCAGATTTATGATCTGTGATGCTTTCAATATGGTAAGGGAATCCAAAAAGAGAACAGTGTAGCTGTAATTTCTGCAGTAAAAACTGAGGCAGTAACTGGGTCAATATGGTGCCATGAGGTGTTGCAATGGCAGCTTCAACTTTGTTTTTATCTTTCAAATACAGGGATGTATGGACATGATAGGAGGCTCTAATTTATTTAAATTTACTCTGAAAAAGGAGAGGATTTTTTTTATGAACCTTTAAACTAGCAAAGATCAAATATAATTTTGAGGGGTTTTGATAACCAAGGTGTAGTTTTGTGGGGTTTTGATAACCAAGGTGTAGTTTTGTGGGGTTTTGATAACCAAGGTGTAGTTTTGTGGGGTTTTGATAACCAGGTGTAGTTTTGTGGGGTTTTGATAACCAAGGTGTAGTTTTGGAACAAAGAGTTTTGCAGTACTTCCAACAAACTTGGGACTAAACACTACATCCCATGCAGGGTTAGATGAATTAGAAGATAGTCTGATAGCTTACTGAAATGCCAAATTCCTGAAACAAATAATGGTTCATTTGCCTCAACAAAGGCTATCTTAAGGGAAGTTCAGCGAGTATAAATCTCGGACTGTTTATCAGATTAAGCATTTGCAGGTGAGATCTACAAGCTGATCCATACACAGCTGATACATAGTCAAATTACTAATGACCTTTATAACCTGAGCAAGACTTCTGATCAGCTCCCTAATCTGTATTTGCCATGACTCATATTAAATCCAGTTTTTTTATATTTGTCCCTGAGATATCTAATATGTGGAAGATAATTTAGTTTACAGTCAAAAATTGGCCCAAAAATTTGGTATTTAAATCCAAAAAGTTGGTTCCCTCCACAACTGGAATAAAACAACATCAAGATAGATCTTAAATTGGATCACCATGAATACAATTTATACAGTTTTAGATTTCAAAAACCAGACACCATTTCTCTTATCCATTTCTAAAATCTGTTAATGTTTATCTGTAGTTGATGTTCAGTATGTATACTCTTTGATCTATAGCAGATCATAAAGGTCGTCAAAATATAATGAGCCGTCAATTCCGGGATTACAGCATTTCACTAAGCTGTTAATTTTGATGCAGAATAAGGTGATTTGATGGTATGCTGCTCTAAGGCACACCTGTCCGTTGGGGTACACAGACAACAAACGGAAGATTTGTAGGTTCAGAAAGGTCAGCTATGGTTGGTTATACAACTTCATCATTCGACAGTGAATAAATTCTCACAATTTTAAAACAAAATTATTCTATGAAAATAATTTCATAATCCTAGAGATCCAATTTTTTTACTTTTAGCCTGTCTACAAATAACAGATGTGTACCAAAATTGGTAAAATGGTTAAAATTTAAGATAACACAACATATATTATACTGCTCTCTACTTTCCAGAAGGTCTATTTTTCACATGGAATTATTTAGATGTGTTCTTTTTATAGCACACTGCACACAAAGGTTTTTATACATTTATAGTAGCAGTCAGCAACAGACACTAGAAGGTAAAGGGTTTAATGGTCATCTCACACAATGACAGAAGATTAACATCTTAATTGTTTCCAGCCAATTACAGTATATGAAAGGATTCAACACCTGGATGAAGATCAGCATTATTCCTTGTTAAATACTGGACACTTATGACAACTCTCAAATTTTTACCTCTGGCTCATCTGTGGATTTTTCTTGAAACTTCAAATCTGAATATAACTTGCAAGTTCTAATGTGATTATATTGTGGTAAATGTTCATTGACCCTGCTCCTCCCAAGTTATCAAGGTAGGTGTAGTCTGATTACTCAGCCTGTATGTTACAGCCACCTTTGCCAAATGTTGTTGTTATTGCTGTTGTTGGGTTTAATGCCATTTTTCAGCACAAGATAGGCTATACATAGTGGCCAGTATAAATGGTGGAGGAAAAACCCAGGAAAGAATCACCCACCCATGAGAAGCTAATGGCAAGCTTTCTGACATATCCACATTGGCCAAACCCCGAGACTTGAACCCATGCAGACAGAGTGTGAGATGGCAGTGATCTGTAATGACGAGCGCTTAGACCTATCAGCCACTTGGGCCCCCCCCCCCTTTGCCAAATGTACATGCTTTATCAATTGCCACCTTGACCAGCACTCAACAGCTGCCCTGGTTATAGCCATACATCATGATGAATTCATGCAAGTCAGAATCTTGAAGAAAAGCAACTACTAAGTAAGTACAGACTGCTACATAGTCACAACCATCTTAAAAAAATGCCGATTCTAGGAGGTCAATCTAATATTCCCTTAACAATTTTTGATACAGAACCAAGATGTACCTAAAAGATGTTTAAAGAAAACTTAACTCGGTGAATTTCAACATACATTTCATATTTCAACATACATTTCAGCGTACAATGATTAAAGAAATAAATCAAACAGATGAGATAGGTGATTACTGTAGCATAAGTATTTTTGTGGGGTACCAATTTTCATGGATTCTGATGTTGCCTTGAACCACAAATTAAAGACCTAACAAAAAATTAGCCACATATGATAACAAAACCCCAACACCACTGCCTTTTTATTTATTGTGTTTCATTCCATGAGATCAAGAAAAGTATTGATAAATCATTGTTTATTCTGTAATCTGGTTAAAAATATCTGCTTTCACACATCTTTTTTATTTTCACCCTTTAAAAAAAAGAATTATAAAGCATTTTATATTGTTTCAATGCACATGTATCTGTATGGTATCCAGTAGCCCTAATTTACACTCACTGCCTTACACTGATATGTTGCAAGCTAAGTGAGGATAGTAAAATGTCCAACTGCAAACTCCACAAATCCAGATTTGCTGTTGCCATTGCATAACGTGCTGGCAGATCAGGATATATGATGTTTGTTCTATCTATTACTGCATAGACCCAGATCTGCTGGTGCGTTATGTTAGCAACACAGACATTTAAACCATACAGACTCTTAGTATAGACACTTAGACAATATAGACAGACAATATAGACAGTAAAGACACTTAGTATAGACACTTTGACAGTATTGACACTTAGACAATATAGACAGTATAGACATAGTACAGACAATATAAAGAGTAAAGACACTTAGACAGTATAGACTGTAGACTCTTAAAAGTATAGACAGTAAAGACACTTAGACAATATAGACAGTCTAGACAGTTAGACAGTACAGACATTAAAGACAATATAGACAGTATAAACATTTAGACAGAATAGACATTATATATGGTACCTATATTCTTGTTAATATTATTGTCCCACTGTGGGTTTTATTATTTCTTTGATTTGAGCACCAAGCGAGGCAGTTGCTAGTACCATTTTTATAAGTGCCAAAATATTGTAAAATGTAGGAGTGGGCTTATCAGCAAGTGTGGGCTAACAATCAGATCAATACAATAGTCTAAACTTACCAACTAGATGCAGAAACTGATGGTAATTTGCATCTGTGAAAAGAGGCTCAGGAAGTTCCCTGAAATACAACTTGAGAACCCCAGTGACTGCGTGGATATCAACATCTGCAATCTGCATGCCTGCTGCTACAGGGTCTAGAAAAAAAAAGCAATAGTTGGTAAGAAATACTATATATAGAGCAAGTATATTCACTTACAAGTGAAGCCCAACTACAGTCTTCACAGTCCCAGTCACATAATGCATCAGCAGATCTGGATCTGTGCAGTTTGTTATGACTAATCAGTAAAATTAACAACACCGACTCTGATTTGCCAGAGCATTATCCAATGGCAAATCAGAGTCAATGTTGTTTGCAGATGGACTTAACTTGAAAATATGCATATATGGTGTGCATGTGAAATGGTCCTGAAACAAAGATGTAATACTAAAATTTATTTTGTTTTCTGTGAAATCATGTTGTCATACATTGGATAGAAAGACCAATTCAAGTACAATTTTTTCATATACTAGATTCTTCTGTTAATATATGTTAAAATTTTTAACTTATTATTTGTAGTTTTTAGATTGAATTTTTTTACTATGTTGGTCATGGGATCTATGGCTGTAATGCATTATATCTATAACTGCAATATAATGAGGGTTTTGGTCAAGGGGTCTATAGCAGTACTGCATTATATCTATAATTGCAATAAAATGAGGGGTTTGGTCATGAGGTCTATAGCAGTACTGCATTATATCTATAACTGCAATATAATGAGGGATTTGGTCATGAGGTCTATAGCAGTACTGTATTATATTTATAACTGCAATATAATGAGGGATTTGGTCATAGGGTCTATAGCAGTACTATATTATATCTATAACTGAAATGTAATGAGGATTTTGGTCATGGGGTCTATAGCAGTACTGTATTATATTTATAACTGCAATATAATGAGGGATTTGGTCATGGGGTCTATAGCAGTACTGTATTATATCTATAATTGCAATATAATGAGGGATTTGGTCATGGGGTCTATAGCAGTACTGTATTATATCTATAGCTGAAATGTAATGAGGATTTTGGTCATGGGGTCTATAGCAGTACTGTATTATATTTATAACTGCAATATAATGAGGGATTTGGTCATGGGGTCTATAGCAGTACTGTATTATATCTATAACTGAAATGTAATGAGGATTTTGGTCATGAGGTCTATAGCAGTACTATATTATATTTATAACTGCAATATAATGAGGGATTTGGTCATGGGGTCTACAGCAGTACTGTATTATATTTATAACTGCAATGTAATGAGGATTTTGGTCATGAGGTCTATAGCAGTACTATATTATATTTATAACTGCAATATAATGAGGGATTTGGTCATGGGGTCTACAGCAGTACTGTATTATATTTATAACTGCAATGTAATGAGGATTTTGGTCATGAGGTCTACAGCAGTACTGTATTACATTTATAACTGCAATATAATGAGGGATTTGGTCATGGGGTCTATAGCAGTACTGTATTATATCTATAACTGAAATGTAATGAGGATTTTGGTCATGGGGTCTATGGTAGTACTGTATTATATCTATAACTGAAATGTAATGAGGATTTTGGTCATGAGGTCTATAGCAGTACTGTATTATATTTATAACTGCAATATAATGAGGGATTTGGTCATGGGGTCTATAGCAGTACTGTATTATATCTATAACTGCAATATAATGAGGGATTTGGTCATGGGGTCTATAGCAGTACTGTATTATATCTATAACTGAAATGTAATGAGGATTTTGGTCATGGGGTCTATAGCAGTACTGCATTCTATCAGGGATCTGGTCATGGGGTCTATAGTTGTACTGCATTATATCTATAACTGGATTATAATGAGCGTTTTAGTCATTATAATGAGAGAGATCAGTAGTCAGTTTAATCAGCTTAATTGTAGCTATGTAGACAATCACCCTGTCCTTATTTCTCCTCTTTAGTTTATGTAAGTATATTTACGAATTCAGTATGGTACAAGCAACAATGACAAGGCAATATTTTTTTGCCTAATCTTAAGAGCAATGTGATATTTAGCTTCATCCCACTCTATATTTCAAAGAATCTTCAACCAATACAGTACTCATTACAATGCCATGGGAGCTACAGATGACATATTGTTATGTAATGAGGCACATTATAATGAAGTGTATTATATGTATTGAACCAATAATTATGGGTGCCATAATGACAAGGTGCTGCATAGAAACTTTTTCTCACCATACAACCTATCTCTATTTATGGTGTAACTGTACCTCAAATGCATAAAAATCTACTGATTTTAGCATCATATATTTTGTGAGCAACTGAAAAATCAAATACCTTATTCATATATGTATTCTGGTTACTTGAAATTTACACCTTCATGTAATGTATAATAATTATATACTCATAGTTTTAGAACTGAAACACTGAAAATGGGTGCTTATCCTTTAAAATCTATACCTATGCCATTATTTGATTCTGGCATTACAAATTTTAAAAAATCTGACCTGTTTACACCCATGTGTTTTGTTAACCTAGTACTGGTGCAAGCTAGCCTCTCACTCAACCGTTACCTGCGTGCATGTGTAATGACATTGCATTATTATTTCATTTGGAGGATTCATGTCAGTGACACATGCCTCCATTAAAGTGTGCACGATAAATACAATTTTTTCTCCATGTGTTATAGGCAGATGATATCGGTTCTTGTTAGAATACAAACCATATATACCGACTTATATGGCTAGTTCAAATGCAAACTGCACAATGAGCTGGAAAATCTTAGTCTATGCAGTTTGCAGGAGTAATTAGTAGAATAAAAACAATACAGGCCCTGATCAGCTGGAGCATTATGTGATGGCAGATCAGGGTCTATGTTGTCTGCAGCTGGGCTCAGCTAACAAGCGAGTATATACAGTAATTATCATTACCCCCATACTGCCGGTAAATACCCCTTGTTAGCAATGAAAACTTTAGCAACACCCCTATTATGTTACAGGGGTCCCTTGATATGATGCTGTTCATGTCAGCCATAAGAATGTAGCATGTTTCAGACAAGGCCATTTTATAGTGAGGTACGTGATTTGTAAATTATAAAAAACCAGCATAATGGAATTCATGACTTTAACTGTTTTATAATGAGAACTGTTTTATACTGGGAAATGTAATATATGAGGAACTTTATTTTGTTGAAGTGCTTTATGGTAAGAGAGCACTATTATCATAATGGAAGTGTACAATATAAACTTGCTTACTTTTGTTGAAGAGTGTTTTAAGCCTCTGAACTTCTGAAGTGACACCTGACACTCTGTATATGCCAACCTCATCCAGACCTGGACATTGATAAATGAAGTAAATAATGTGACACCATGTAACTATGTACATATAATACAATGAAATTTAATATGTCAAGTTTCACATATCATGATATTCTAATAATATTCTTATGCAATACAGAGTTACACTGACAGTAAAATGGCAATTTTTTTCACAAAAGAAGTCCACTTTCTCTAATCGAGAGATTAAACATTTTCACATCTACATATCATACACAAATTTATTTCCCTAAACTGTGAACATTAGTGGCAGAAAGTGTGACCACACAAATCTAACATGTGACTTAAAAATACCAGCAAAAGACCACATAGACTGCACAGTTTAACAATACCTATATAAGAGCAAGTTAGAAGCAGCAACCAGAAATGTGTCAATGTGACAAAGATGCTGCCCTCAATAATATGTTGCAATTTAAGTCTGGCTTGGTTTTCAGGGCTTTAACATGACTTTTCAGCACATGATTGGTAATACATGTTAGCCAGTATATTTCATGGAGGAAGAGCCTGGGAACACCCCAGGAGGAACTGCCCACCCATAGGAAGCTACTGGCATATATCCTTGGTGGTCAAGCTGAGACTCAGATCCTGGAGGACAGAGGTGAGATGTGAGTGATATGTAAAGATCAGCACCTTACACAATCGGATTATCCAGCTCCCTGCAACTGAAGTGCAAAGTGCCAAGTTAACAGGGGTCATAACTTGAAGTTTGTTGAAAACTGGTGAAAACATGACTTGCCTTAGGATTTCTTAATATAAAGGATGATACTTTGATTTCAGTGAAAAAAAATTTTAAAAAACTAAAGAGACTTTTGAAACAAATGTCTGATGCAATGGGATGGCAAACTTAATGTCAAACAGCAGTCATCACTAAATTATTTCTTTGAGGAAAATTATGAAAATCAAAACTGAACTTGACCTACAACTTTTTAATGTAACCACTTCTTAAATCATGATAAAAATGATCAGATTTTGAAAGATGCTCATGTGAAGGTAAGCTAACATTTGAGGCATGTGTTTTAGCACTGAAAAAGATGAAAAATTTTAAATTAGCTCTGGTTCTGATGGACTTACTATTGAATTCTACCAATTATTTTGTAAAGATCTAGGTCACGGCTTTCTCTTTAGGTCTCTAAATGCTGGATATGATATGCAACATTTTTTAGAATTTCAGTCTCAGGGAACCATTACTTACATTCCAAAGAAAGATAAAAACAGAAAATTCATTAAAAATTAATTAGCTGGAAAAGAAATACATTAATAGATCTAAAAGACATTAGCACTGAGATTATTCTAGGGTCCGGAGAGACAGATTCACAGATATATGTATGAACAAGGACATGGATGCCAAAGCAGGCTTGACAGAATGGGAGCCAAAACTTTTGTTAAATGGTTTGGGAAAAATGACAAAAAAATCAAGCATTATCCAGGTCATGTTAATGTAAAGCATGAACCAAACTTCTGACCTATTCCATGAAGTCCTTCCAAAGTTGTGGTACCGAAAAGAATTCTGATGCAACTTTAAGTCAAAGTTGTAAGTCAACAAGAGTACCATCAGTATCTCATTATACACCATGTTTAACAGTCCTTTAAACAGACACAAGTAGGGTATGGTTGACTCTGAAGATTACCAACCAATGGGCCTCAATGACCAAGATTACCAACCAATGGGCCTCAGTGACCAAGATTACCTACCAATGGGCCTCAATGACCAGGATGCTTGGCCACAGCATGCAGTCTTGAACCAAACTTATGTACCTAAACCATTATTTTCTGCTCAGACTTGCTATGACTGGAACCTGTGACCTTTAGACCCAAGAATCTTTATTACCCTAAGGGCAAGCCATCCATAAAGTTTTTGAAGGGACTTGCTCAAAAACAAAAGTAATTTTTGAAAAACTCGTCACTCTTTCAATTATAATGACCTTTACCTTAAGACCCCATAATCAAACACACATCTTTCATAGTTTAATTGCAATCCATCCACAAACTTTGGTCAAGGTACTAGCTATAGAACTGAAGTTCTTGTGCAAAAGCCATTTTCCTTCTTTCAGTTAAGGTGACCATTCACTTTGATTCCAAAATCAATATCAGCTTTTTATGCAACAAGTAAGTCATCCACAGACTTGTAAAGTACAGCTCCTTCTTTATAATGCATTAGTTGGTATCTATAACTTCTACCTGTGTTATGCACAGAACCAAGAATAATTCTAAATGAATACACATATGTCGAACTTGACCTTGATCTCCCTCATGTAAACTCAATCATATTTGTTCCAATTCCATGAAGCCCTTCAAAAGATAATAAGTGGAAATAATGGCATGATGATGATACTGGATGGACATGTAGGCAACACAGTATACCCCTCTTCATAGACACGACAGGGCATGGGTGGCACTTTATATCCCCTCCACAGATATAACAGGGGCATGGGTAACATTATATATGCACTCCATAGATACAACAGGGGCATAGGTAACACTATACAGTAGTCCCCCTCTTATACGGCCACCCCTTCTGCACTGGGAAAGTGGCCTTATAAGACGGGTGGCCTTTCCAGAGGGGGAATATATTTTTTGAGAGAAGTAAATGTAATGTACGCAGTAAGAAAGTTACATTCTTCAAAGCATTTAATATCTTCTTTTAAAAGTAACATTAATTATTAAAAGATTCTTCTTGTTATAATAATAGACTTATTTCAACTGAATATGCATCAATAGTTCTTATTCTTGCGTAAGCGTGATATGCGAGCGGGTGTTGCTGTCATGCACATTGCAAAACCATTCAAAAACGTCATTTAATTCTTGGTACATACATAATTCTCTTTCCATTTGCTCCATTTTCCCCACTGCTGCTGAATAACCTCCTTATCGGTTACGATGTTGTTTATTTGAGTCTTTTCAACATAAAATTGTTTTATTCGAGTCTTTTCTACCTAAAATCGTTCAGCAAGTTCCCCCTCCCCACTTCACCCGATGTCAAGTAGAATAACCGACTTTTTTCTAAAATAATCGTCTCCATTTACGTGATGACATATTAATGTTTTGTAATGATTTATTCAGATGTTGCTAATTGTATGCAATTTAATTATGCAGAAAAAACTTTTGCAGAGCTGACGAAATGCCTTCTTCGTAAAGGAATGTGTTGTCACGTGATTTTTCGGTCTTTGTCTGGTACCCTGTTTTGTTCAAGGTTAATTTCTGTGTGTGTGTGTCTGCAAAAATCTATTTTTAGACTATGCTGACCCTGTTATGATCTTGACAATTACGTCCGGTTGTAATCATCAGTGTTGCCAAATACAAGACTGATAAAACAACTTTTCTGCATTTAAACAAAATGCCATGTGTTTTTTAAAGGCAGCGATCTTGTCACGTGATTCATTAGTCGCAGTCTGATACCCTATTTGTGTTTACATTTCTTTACGCTAAGGGAGAGAAGCCAAAACGGCTTCGATATGTACGCAGATTTGATCTGAACAATAGCACCTCGCGGCCGTTAGGATTTGTAATCTTGACAATTATTGTCAGAAGCAATAGCCACTAATTATGAACAAGCTCAACATCTTACTAAGGGAAGCCATAAAGGCTATCAAACCATTTTCCCGCTGGCTTGTGTATTGTACATCAATACCACCACTTCTCAGCTGTTACTACTGTTCAATAATTGTAATCTTAACAATTATCAGAGTGGCTAAACCTGACATCTCATGATAACACAGCAGTAAGGCTAATCGGATTACGTGTACTTACCTTTTTGTATGGATTAAAATTTGAGTCTTTCTCGGCTTTATGGAATAAATGTGGCTTCTCGTGAGGCGAAATGATATAATATTAACCTTAGTGGTACATGTACTTTAGTCAACACTTCTTTCAGGAATGAAAACCTGACATCGGGAAACAGAAATCGGATTACTTAACACACGTTATGAATAAAATTGGTTCTGGATACATATTACAAAATAAAATGCAGCCGCTTGTGAGGGGTAAATTTTATATTTTTGCACTAATATGCTGGCCGCTGGTCACGTTAGCGGGGTGGCCTTTTGTGAGGGTTACTTTTGAGCACATATTTGTTGGTGCCGTTGGATTCTGGCTGTAAGGAGTGGGTGGCCGCTGGTCAGGGGGGCCGTTCAAGAGGGGGACTACTGTATATCCACCTCATAGATAAGACAGGGGCATGGGTTAAACTATGTGCCCTTTCCACAGGTTTAAAAAGGGCATAAAAATTAAATTGAACACTACATTTATGACAAAACTGTCAATAATATCTCTCTCTCACACTCTCTCCCATATGTACCTCTTTTTGTTATCTCCTGTGTACATGCTATTACAATGGCTGGGGTGGTTTTTCTTTCCCTCCTGTAAATTGTAATCAAGAAGGAAAATACAAATGGGTTTCAGTCAAATAATTACCCAAATCTGAGCCTGCAGCATGTAAATGATACAAGAAATGAATACCTAACAAGTTAAACTTGCTATACTGAATTCACCAACTTGGAATGAAAGTCTTTAAATTCATTCTATGGCAACATTTTTTTCCCCCAAGTACACAGTTCATATTAAAATTAAACCTACATGCATAGCCATTATCAAGTAGTATGTACCTTATTTACTCGCTTATGAGTTTGACTGCATACTGCACAGACACCGATCTGCTGGCACATAATGTACCAGCAGATCTGCGTTTGTGCAGTTAGTCAGTAGAACAAACAACACAGACCCTGATATGCAGGTGCATTATGTTATGGCAGATCAGGATCTTTGCTGTTTGCATTTGGACTTGACTTATAAGCAAGTATATATGGTATGTTTCATTTTTTCAGACCTGTATAACAATATAACTTAATTTATTAGATGCCTGTAACCATCAGGAAGTTCCATTTTTACCATATATACAAATCTGCATCACATGACTAGATTTAACTGCTATTATTTTGATTAAAAAGAAAATATCCTATTAATGTAACATGACATTCTTGTTTAACGAAGTCTACTATTTGACTATTAGAATGCTCCTCTGTATGTGTCCCATGTTACTATTACATGAAGAGGAATTCATGAGTTATTTTAACTTCCTTCCAGTCCAAATACTGGAGAATTGACTTTGCTCTGAAATATGTTAAATTTGCAGTGCATGAAGTCATCCTGTATTGTTTCCTTCATGTACATTTTTCATTCTATTCACATAATCATCTAAACATATAAAAGTTCCATACCTTGTGACATTTCCAATCTTGACCCCAAATATGCCTGTGCTGACTTTGGATGGAGTTCGTTTTAAGGTTTTACTAGCTGGTGTGTGTCTGATGGATACGGTCAGTGAAACCTAAAGCAATGGAATTACAATTACTCCTATAACACTAATATCCAAAGTAAAACATTGGCAGTGTGTGTTTAATTGATATTATCAGTAGTATCTAAAGCAAAGAAACACAGACATCTTTTGCGTATCTTCCAATGATAACAAAAAATCTCTAATAATACAGCTGGTAGTACATGAACAAGTTTTTTGCATCATACTTTTTACCCAGGACTCAATCAGGAGGAATTGTTCAATTCCAATAGGCCTAAAATTCATTGATATAACCTTAGTTTTCATATATCAGCCTGAAATGTGTTAAAATCATGAAAATATCATGTAGAACTGTAACAGCAGGATTTACACCCTTCTTGGTCCCTATAACATGGTTTTATACCCTTCTGATTCATGGTCCCTATGATAACCATGTTTTACACCCTTCTGATACATGGTCAACATGATAACCATGTTTTACACCCTTCTGATGCACGGTCAACACGATAACCATGTTTTACACCCTTCTGATGCACGCTCCCTACAATAACCAGGCTTTACATCCTAATAATATATCTTCAACACGATAACCATGTTTTACACCCTTCTGATGCACGGTCCCTACAATAACCAGGCTTTACATCCTAATGATATATCGTCATTACGATAACCAGGCTTTACATCCTAATGATATATCGTCATTACGATAACCAGGCTTTACATCCTAATGATATATCGTCATTACGATAACCAGGTTAGTAACCTGAAAAATGGCTGTTTAATAACTAGTCCTAAATTTCTTAAAGGCATTCATGTTTATAGTGAGAGAAAATTTAATTTTAATGCAAATTTTTGTCAGCAACCAATACAAAGATTTATGCATTACACCTATGAGTAGTTAAAGGTAAATTTCATGTAAGCCAAAATATACTAAGTGAATAGAAATGTGTACCAAAATTTTATTCAATTTCACATAGCACATTTCAAGATATGGCTTATTATTTCAAATATTTGTATAGACAGTCAGGGCCACAAAAGTGATGGATATTCATGATGGAGTTAGCTAATATGTCACTAAGTTGCATCCCATCTATTTCTGACACACTGGTCTATCAATTCACTATTGCCATGAAGTTCATATTGGAGCTCTTAAAAACAAAATCACACAGAGCAATGATGTCAAACTATAAACTAAATAATGAATTCAATTCACAGCAATACAGGGGGCCCTGAGTGGACAAGAGGTCTAAAGTGCTCACCGTTACGGATCATTGCCATCTCACCTCTGTCTGCGTGGGTTCAAGTCTCAGGTTCAGCCAATGTGGGTATGTGAGAAAGCTTACCAGTAGCTTCTTATTGGTTGGTGGTTCTTTCTGGGGTTTTCCCAGGTTCTTCCTCCACCATTAATACTGGCCGCCATGTATAGCCTATCTTGTGCTGAAAAATGGCATTAAACCATACAACAACATAGCAATACAAACATGAGGAACCAGTTTATAAAGTTATCCGATTTGTGCAACAAGAACCTTTCACTTTTAGTACAGAAGATAACTACAAACTGACCTCTAAGTAAACTCAAAATTTTACTTATATCTCAAGGATCTGCTAAGGAGTGTACTATTTCATTTGAAATAAAATTACACCAACCTATCAGTACTTCAAGAAATTTTTGACTGACAGTCGTCTTGTTGCATAACCAGAATGGATTTAATATAGTAGGTATGGACAATTAACTACTTTCACTGGTTAAGAGCACACAAATATGGCAACATCTTTGTGCATCAGGAAAATCAATGACCGTGACAATGAATTTGATAAATTATAACTTTAAAAAATTGTTAAAAGCAAAATTTCAGTGCTAAATTTGTCAAAAATTTTACATTTAATAAAATTGTTTTGCCACAAGCAGTTTTTCCTTTAAATGCAAGAGATTTACAAAATCAAGTTACTAGCTGTCTGATTGGACATGGTTATGGTTGCCCTTGATCACCAGTATCTATATGACTCTGCAGATTAACATTAAGAATTTCAACTTCCGCCACCATAAGAATTTCAACTTCCGCCACCAATTTTCACCATCTTTCATGCTTACTTAATGGCGTTTTACTGCAAACCCTACTGCCTAAAATTTTAATAAATTTGACCTTTAACATCTATTTTGTTCGTTTTGTCCAACCCTGACTTCCCTGACTCTTATTGAATTTTGTTCTCTGCATTAGCAAGGGCGTGCCTGAGCATCACTGTCGATCTATAGCAACTATCGATTCGCTTAAGATGAGAAGTATCTTACTGACCTATATTTATCACTGATCACATAGTTTACCAAAAGTGGGGAAAAACAACAGAATATACTGAATAGAGACCAGACACAGAAAATGGGATATCTAAGAATCAAATTGCCCATGGAGTTGTTACCCACAGATAATATGAAAGATAGCAAAAAAGGACCAAATGAGGTATTGCAAAACCCTCCTGTACTGTGTATTGTGTACCAGCTGCTTAAAATATATGTAACCTGACTTCACAAATCATTCAATTAAATTATCTACCAGCGAATGAGAATTCCTCAGAGCCTTAAGATATGAAAAATAGCAGTACGGCATGTAACTACCCTAGCATACTTACTTCAACACAACAACAGTGTCTTATGCTTTGGACGTTAAGGAAAGTAGAGTAATGACAAAAACAGCTTTTGGATCCTAAAAGATGTTAATTTTAATTTCTAGAAACACTTACCATAATACTCACTTACAAGTTGAGTCCAACTGCAAACTGCATAGACCCAGATCTGCTGTCCATAATGCACTGGCAGATCTGGGTCTGTGCAGTTTGATAGGAGTAATCAGTAGAACAAACAAGACTGATCCTGATCTGCAGGCACATTATGTTATGGCAGATCAGTACCTTTGTTGTTTGCAGTTTGACTTGACTTACAGGTGAGTATATATGGTAATAGCTAATACTACCTCATTCATAGTAACAGTCTTCTCATGGAATTCACATTTCAACCAGTCCATGCTGAGCTGCAAAAGAAAAGAAGATAAAAAAATTAAACCAGTTGTCATTCGTTTGTCAAAAAAGGTCCCATTCTCAGCACTGGTTAGCAGGACTTACAAAAAAAACTTCTGCTAGTAAAGGAAAGTTTGAAAAAGACGGGCAAGCAAGTCCCACATCCCTTCTAAATTACAACATGGAATCACGAAGATCCAGTTCATGTCAATATAAAGGTACATAATAATTTCAACTAAATGGCAATATTACCTAGTTAAGTTGTAAATGAAAACACCTAATTACCTGAGTAATCTGGTCACATTCAGAAACTGCTACTCAGGCACCAAAATTTGGTCTTAAGCACTAACAGTAAAACCACAAGATACAGGAACTTTCTATTAAATTTGACATTCTCAGAATCTGAACAGCTTGTCCAATGAAATGAGAACAATTCCCTATTTCAAAGAATTCATCATACTGATACATACATCACCAGGGACTCAATATAATTCTGCTTTGTGTTGTTTTTTTTAGTTGTCAGTGGCAAACCAACTTTAAATTTACCAATTTTTATCGATTTTCTTTTAGTTTAAATTTAAACTTTTGGCACCCTCATTTCCAACTTCTTAATATGACCTTTGTGCATGCATTTTATAAGCAAATTTGATGTCTTTTTTGTCTAAATTTTCAAATGTGTGCTTTCTGTGATGCACCATATATGTACATATGTCTATATATTTCAAAGAAATGAAAATCTGCATGCTGAATAGTGTTCTTTTGTCTCTTAAGTTGCTGTTATTGCTGTCATTTTAATGTTTTTGATTTGTCTTGTTTTAGTGCAAATGTGCACTACCTGTGTACCAGTCTGATGAAATATGAAATACAATGAAAGCCCATAAAAACCCAAACCATAAGGACCAAATTTCATTGAGTTTTGAGATGTTTTCAGTTTACTGAGAGTTTCAATGATGTGAAAAAGTCTTTAATAACTGATGCTGTTGCCTGAAAGCAGGAAATAGAGAATGTGTGTGTGTGTGTGTGTGTGTGTGTGTGTGTGTGTGTGTGTGTGTGTGTGTGTGTGTGTGTGTGTGTGTGTGTGTGTGTGTGTGTGTTTACAGATTAAGAAAGTGGTTTGTTTGTAAACATTTAATGAAACTTAACTGAACAAGGTATGTTGCTTCCAAAAATCACAAAGGTCTCATGAATCATTACAATTTAAAAATCAAACAAGTGACTTTAATTTATATGATTTACTGGTTTGTCAGTCATCAAAAGCAATGTCCTATGTCTGGGTAATAAAGCTCTGGGATTTAATTTAAAAACAAAAATGGATCATTTATACCACCAAACAGCATACATCACAATTTGATAACAAGCAGATAATCTTCTTAACAGACTTATCAAAGAATGTTTAGTTATTAATAATTTACCTTATATTTTTTATGGTGCAAAGAATTGGATTAACCTATTATAGGACATAATGTGTCGGCACACCTCAAGTAAAATTTTAACCCTGAATGCCCTTGCGACATTTTATCACCCATAAACCTACTGCAGTATTTGCTTACCATAAATAATCTTGTCAATCAAATGTCAAGAATTTGGCAACTAAACACATTCCTAAGTTTGAAGTGAGTTTTGGCTTTAAGGGGTTTCTTTTAGTGTAAAATTGAAATTTGGGTTCAAAATTTGTTTCAGTTTTGGAAGAAGCAGGGTTTCTGTTTACTGGGGAAAAGTGATGATACTAGAAGGAAAAATAAGCAACTCCAAAAATGTTTTGGGTCTTGAGGGGACTCCAGTACACAAAGGGTATGACTCTGAGCTGTTTACCTCATTTCTTTTTATGTTGAGTTGGTAAAAGATCTCATCTAGACCTAGTGTTTTTATGTTACCCAGACAACCAATGTTCTAAATATTTCTTGCAAGAGCTTTACAGATTACATTGAAGATACTAAATTAAAAGGTACATCCAGGTCTATGAGAAAATGTACACACCAAATCTGATCAGAATATATTGAAATGGTTCCTGAATTATGCTGGTTACAAGGATCTGGTGCAGTGGAGATGTAATATTGCTGAAATAGGGCAATAACTTAACCAAAAGGACATAAAATGACAAAACTTTTAAAAGGCACATGAAAATGAAACAGTCATTTCACCTATAAAATGGCACCCAACAATATACAAAGGTTGCAGAGACAGACTGATGGAAAAAGGTGACTATTAACCACAGGACTCCTGCCATCATTACACAGGGCTGTAATTATTCATAGGTTCTAATTAAAACTAAATTTAACAAATGCTCATAAATGTTTTTAAACAATCAGTAACAAAGGTGCAAAGACAGAAGATCACACCTGGATCCAAAGTCACTCTCTAAATATCATCATAACTGATATGCATGATCAAAACAGAGTCCAAATCACTGTTACTACCAGGCAGATATCTATGGTGAATCTATTATTAGGTGTTTTTTAAAGACAGATAAATACATACCTCCAAAGCACATTTCCCTAAAATGACATCCTTTTCCCCATCATAGCCCTTTCTGAAGCAAAGTATCCGCAGTGACTGGGATGCATCCAGGTCTAACTCGAAGTCCTCATCCCAGGATGAAATGGCAGATGATCCCTGACAGACATGGGTCTGTGCCTTTTTGTAGAAATGTCCATAGGAATCCATCTCCAGACAACAGTAGGTATCTACAAAAGGCAAATTAAATATAGCCATCTTCAGACAGCAGTAGACATCTATGAAGGCAAATTACATACAGCCGCCATCTTCAGACAGCAGTAGACATCTATGAAGGCAAATTAAATATAGCCATCTTCAGACAGCAGTAGACATCTATGAAGGCAAATTACATACAGCCACCATCTTCAGACAGCAGTAGACATCTACAAAGGCATCTTTTAATACAAAGGGTGGAATAGGGATCAAGAAACCTGATTTCTTCCCCAAGTCGATGGCTTAACCAAAACTTCCATTATATGCATGGTTTAGTCATCATTCAAGATCAAAATAGGTTTTCTTCCAATATTTTAGTGTCCAGCACCACAAAGTCTCTTAACACATTCAGCATTTTTTGTATAATAATTTGTATATTTGTTTAGGATGTTCATTAATTTCCAATAAAATTAAACAGAATACAGGGCTCGGAAAAACTAGAATGCCTAAAATGGAGAGGCTTCAAAAGTGCGTGTCATGTCATTCTCAACTGAAATATTGATAATATTGATGAATGTATAAAAATGATTCTAGAATTATGTCTGTTTACCAAAGAATACTATTTATGCTCACTTATAAATCGAATCCAAATGCAAACACCATGGACCTTAATGTGCCATTGCATAATATGCTGGCAGATCAGGGTCTATGTTCTTTGTTCTACAGATTACTCGTAACAAACTGCAGAGATACAGATCTGTTAGTCCATTATGTAATGGCAGATCTGGGTCTGTGCAGTTTGCAGCTGGACTTGACTTATGAGTGAGTATAAATGGTATTCTTAGGAAAGTCTAATGATTCAAGTTCAAAGTTTAGAATTGTCTACCACCTGACTGCAAAAATGATCTCTTAAGTAAAAGAATAATTCCTACCTCTACTAACATTAATGCTATCATGCCAGTCTAATGATCAATGTCAGCTAAATGCTTTCTTTTTCCTAAGCCTAAATATTGAATGGCTTAAAAACAGCCACATTTGTTCTGGTCCAGTCATCTGGAACTGTGTATCTAAAAAGTCAAAGAGGCATCATCTACAAGTAACTTTCAGAGATGTTTGTCATGGATGAAACCTAGACAATGTAATAAAAGTCAAAACTGATTAGATGTACACATATGTATGTATAAGAATGCATGTGAAAATTATTATTATAAATACTAACAAGAATAAGTATTTTGCAATGGCTAATTTGAGGGATGCAATAATACCAATGAGCAGGCCACTGGGATTAATGACATTTGATGAACAGCTGTAATTAGTGTCAGTCTGCCTAGACTATATCTGCTAAATATCACACACACCTCAGACGAACAGCTGTAATTAGGATCTGCCTGCCCAAAAATACCTGCTAAATATCACACCCAACTCAGATGAGCAGCTGAAATTAGTGTATGCTTACCCAGACTTTATCTGCTGCATATCACACACCATTCAGATCATTTATACCAATACCATATTGTTCTGATCTTATCATCTGACATCATCACATTTACAGTGTCATAGTGAGCATGATATTAGCAATGAAATCAAATTACTGACATCATCACATCTACAGTGTCATAGTGAGCATGATATTAGCAATGAGATCAAATTACTGACATCATCACATCTACAGTGTCATAGTGAGCATGATATTAGCAATGAAATCAAATTACTGACATCATCACATTTACAGTGTCATAGTGAACATGATATTAGCAATGAAATCAAATTACTGACATCATCACATTTACAGTGTCATAGTGAGCGTGATATTAGCAATGAAATCAAATTACTGACATCATCACATCTACAGTGTCATAGTGAGCATGATATTAGCAATGAGATCAAATTACTAAAACATAAACTGCTCATACTACATCCCCCCCCGTTTTTATTAATGTTTAAAATAAAGGATAAATTAGGATTTTGTTCTGCATTCCTTTGATTGATATACCTTTGGAAATGCTCACAGTACTGTTTAGTGCCCCAAATTCTGGGGTGTCTCTCTTTTGTTTTACTCCATTTTTTCCTTAAGTCCTGGGTTGAATTTCTACTTGATAATAAATGATGGCCCAAGCAGACCAGTTGACCCAGACTAATCTATCAGTTCAACTGCAAGATTTTCCTGAATTAAACAAAAAGTGTGGATATGATGAACTGATCAAAAAGAAATTGAAAAATAGGAACTTACCACATGGAATGTCCAGTCCATACAATCTGTGTATTGTTACATTCAGGATCCCATTTAGCACTTCCTCATCTGCTTATAAACAAACACAACAAATTTACCATTTAACAAACATAAGGTTTAAAATCTGATTACCAGTACTGTATATATCCATTTACAAGTCAAGCCCAACTGCAAACAACACAGACTCTGATCTGTTGCCACATAATACACTGGCATATCAGGGTTTATGTTCTCTGTTCTACACATTAGTCTTAGCAAACTGCATAGATCTGTCATTTCATAATGTGATGACAGATTGGGATCTGTGTTATTTGTTCTACTAATTAGTCCTAACAAATTGCAGAGACCCAGATCTGTTGTACATGTGCAATGGCAGATCTGGGTCTATGCAGTTTGCATTTGGATTCATCTTCTACACAGCAATATATAGCGATATTTTTACAACACTACTAAATCAAGTGATCATTACATCTGAATACTATCTATCAATACCAATATTTAATTACCATAATTTATGAGCTTTGGAACAGTATATTTCAAATCCACAATAAATTTTGCTTCATTCCCAAACTTAATTTGTGAATGGTAATGGATATTTAAAACAAAAGTCGAGTGAAAACCCCAGGTCAATATGGCCTTCCATTTAGGAGTAGTAAAAACAAGACTTTCAAGATGGCTTCTATGGTGGCCATACTGAACATCAGATCAGCACCATTTTCATTCAGGACCATCTAGGTATCATAAGAAGTGTATTGGTGAAAACCCCATGGCAACATGACCATTCATTCAGTAAGAGTTGCAGTAACAAGATTTTCAAGCTGAGTCATACTGGCTGTCCGATCAGCACTATTTTATTTAGGACCAACTAGACATCATCGTAAGTCTTTCAGTAAAATCTCACGTTGATATGACCATTTGTTCAAAAGTGATAACAAGATTTTCAAGTTGGCAACTGCAGTGACCATACTGGATGTCCAAGAAGCACCATTTTCATGTAGGACCAATGAGACTATGGAATGAATATGTCTGTGTAAAGTTTCATGGCAATGCCCCAATTAGTTTAGCAGGAACAGCAACAATAAAAGTGTGCACATGGATGGACAAATGACAGGCCATCCCATTAGTTCTTCTGGTCTATACTAGTCTAGTAGATGTCAAAAAAACTTCTTTTTTGTGGAGTAAAATTAATTTATGTTAATATCTACCTGTTACTAATGCAGAGTGGGGTTTTGCAATAGTACAGTAGCAGGTTAAGTATTACATGATTAAAATTATGTTACCCATCCCCAAAACAACATTTTAAATGAAGTAATTAATTATCAGCTGATGGCCTCAACAAATCTGGTGTAGAAAACTATTGTATTTAACCTTATGGTGGGAGAGTTCACTAATGCTGTGCCATCACGACAGGGCCAAAATAAAAAACTGCTCTGATGCACCAAAAACAGAAGGTAAAAGAAGACAGTGTGAAACTGCCACAAGGAAAAGTTCTCATATAGTCATCCAAAGAGAAGTGATTCAAAACAGGCTTTAGACAGCATTAGCTATAACATCATGGGTATTTTAATTCTCATAAAAGAAAGGTCCCTCCCACTGAGGGACTGATAAGTTCTCTTAATAGTGTGAAAAATCCACTTGGAAACTGTGGCTCCCAAAGTAATTAGAGGAAACCTTATGAGGTAGGAAGTGGCACTTCCGACCTTACCTTCTTCCACATATGAATGAGATCTGAGAGCTCAAAAGGAAGTGGAGCTAGCTACTGAAGGTAGCTGATTCACAGCCGGAAGCCCAGACTGGCATCATACTTCCCGCTGAACCATAAACAACTGTTTTCCACTGAAAAGGAATGAAGCTTGCTCCTTCTCCTCGCTGATGCTATGAAGCAGGAAATCAGTCGTAATGGTTCAGTTCCCGAAGGAAGCTCTACACAAAGGTTAATAAGGGGGTTTGACAATGCCTAAGGAAACATCAAAGATTCCATCTGGGCATTAGTGAGCACAATACCAGTCTCTGTAGTAAATACCTGATGTGATCAGAAAGTTTAGGGTCCAAGCATATGGCACAAACCTTTAAGAACGTGAAAGCACTAGAAAGGGCTGCCCTAAAGCCCTTAATAGTGAACACCAAACATTCTCATGAGAAGGAAATATGCAACTGAGCTTAACAGGGGAGGATAAATAATTTCCTTCTGCACCAATCCCAAAGGAAATTATTAGCTTGGACTGGGGACAAAGAGTTCTGGAATGGAAAGCAATGTAACAGTAGCATGTGATGTAATACTACTATTAAAATGAGTGTGTATGTGATTTGGATTTTTAATGTAGCTTTAAAAAATTTACAGTCATATCACTACAATGTCTGCAGTGTGGCAGTTTATAGTGATGTCTAGCACTTGGGCATCATGCAGCAGACATGTAGCATGATGTCCCACCCAGTCACATTATCCTGACACCAGGCTGACCAGTCCTAACACTAACATATTAATGCTGAGTGCATAGCGAGGCTACTGTCAGTACCATTTTTTGTAAGTCTTTGGTATGACTCACCCGAGGTTCAAACCCGTGACCTCCCACATCCAAGGCGAATGCTCTAACTACTAGGCCAACAGAGTGGTCATTAAAATGAGTCAACATTTTACATGATGTAACAAATATGTCAGCTTTATGTGCAGTCTCTTAATCTTATTTCTGTCCTTCCAAATAAAACTTAAAAGGTTTAGTATCTTGTTCTATTTGACTTTGGCATAATACTGTGAAAATAATGAGAAACAGAACAGACAAAGACTGCACATTTGTTCCATAGATACCTAAAAAAATCACACAAGACAACGTCTGGACCAAGAAATGTCATCAATAATACCCATATACTTTCTGACACAATTGTTCTCAGAATGAATGCAGACATCAAAATTTACAAGAATAGATGACCCATTAACAAAATATAAAGTATGCAATTTACTGGACAATGAAAGCGAAAGAAAAGCTTTGAACATACCTTTCTCTAGCAGTCTGTATCCGATTGAATTCACTACTGTATGCTGCAATATGAGAGTTAATATTTCTTAAATTCAATTTCTTTCACAAATTATTAATTTAATTAAATGTTAATCACTTTATATTATCTAAAAGATTATTTTATCTCATATAAGAATTTAGTGACAGGAAATGATTATGTATAAATAGATATGATCTCATACTTGTGCATGCAAAAGGTTTGAATTAGGTTAACCATTCATTGATGAATTTATATAATCTTTCATGGACATGTATACAAGGATCAAAAAGTACCTGCAGTCACAATATATAGTGACCCTTCACTTTAAGGCACCTTTGCATACTGCGGTCCTTTCCAAAATGTGGGCGTAGTCATGGACCCCTTTACATTAATTTAATAGTAATATTATGTCTAATGTATCCCAATATAAGATGACCTCACTATAATGACATCTATATGGCTCCCTCAAACAACATAATAGTGAGGGATCACTTTACTGTGTATAACATACCCCAGCATAAGGTGACCTCACAATAATGTTATAAACTTGCATGTCTCCCTTCAACATCATCACAGTGAGGGTCTCCCTTCAACATCATCATAGTGAGGGTCTCCCTTCAACATCATCATAATGGGGAATCACTTTACTATGTATAATGTACCCCAATATAAGGTTACCTCATTATAATATCTTTATGGCTACCCTAAACAGCATTAAAATGAAGGATCACTTTATTGTGTAAAATGTACCTCAGTGTGTGATGATTCACTTGTATAGCTCCCCTAAACATCATTATAGTGAGGTAATATTGTATTATGTATAATGTACCAAAGTATAAGCTAACCTCACTACAATGTCATACTTCTATGGCTCCTTTGAACAGGATTATAGTGAGGGATCACTTTACTGTGCATAATGTACTCCAAGATAAGGTGACCTCCCAATGTGATACACCTGTATGGCTCCCTTGAACAGGATTATAGTGAGGGATCACATTACTGTGCATAATGTACCCCAGGATAAGGTGACCTCCCAATGTGATACACCTGTATGGCTCCCTTGAACAGGATTATAGTGAGGGATCACTTTACTATGCATAATGTACCCCAGGATAAGGTGACCTCCCAATGTGTTACACCTGTATGGCTCCCTTGAACAGGATTATAGTGAGGGATCACTTTACTATGCATAATGTACCCCAGGATAAGGTGACCTCCCAATGTGTTACACCTGTATGGCTCCCTTGAACAGGATTATAGTGAGGGATCACTTTACTATGCATAATGTACCCCAGGATAAGGTGACCTCCCAATGTGTTACACCTGTATGGCTCCCTTGAACAGGATTATAGTGAGGGATCACTTTACTATGCATAATGTACCCCAGGATAAGGTGACCTCCCAATGTGTTACACCTGTATGGCTCCCTTGAACAGGATTATAGTGAGGGATCACTTTACTGTGCATAATGTATCCCAGGATAAGGTGACCTCCCAATGTGATACACCTGTATGGCTCCCTTGAACAGCATCATAGTGAGGGACCACTATTGTGTTTAAAGTGCCAAGTATAAGGTCTCCTCACAATAATGTAATACACCTGAATGACTCCCTCAAACTGCATCTGAGTGAGGAATCACTTTATCAGGTTTAATGTATCCCAGTATAAGATGACCTCATTATAATATGATACTTTTGTATGGCTCCCATGAACAACATTATTGCAAGGAATCGCTGTATATTAAATTAACTGTATCCATTTCATTCTTCAAAAGATCGATCTGCATCCGTTTTCTTCTTCAAAAGATTGATCTTGATATCACAAAACTGCAAAAAAGGATGTACCTGTTTATTGTTATTAATCAGGGCCTCTAGATCATGGGTGCTGAGCTGTGGATGTTCTCCACCTAATGAAGAAAAATATAATGAATTATCCAAGAAGTTATATGTTGACAAATCAAACTAATTCAATCCAATGTGGTAAAGATATGGTCATGCAAATCATAAAGCTGCACACAATTATAAGCGTTTCAAAAAGCTGAATTTAACACCTACACAATTTTTCTGATTATCCAAACTCCAGATTTTCTTTTCAAGTCTCGATTAGTTGATCTAGGCTGTGCTTTATTGGACTAGCTGAGGAGATAAATTCAAGATCAGATAATCAAGACTGTACTATATTGAACTAGCTGAGGAAACAGAATCAAGACTAGATAATCAAGACTGCATGGTACTGAACTATTTGAGGAGACAGAATCAAGATTAGATAATCAAGGCTGCATGGTACTGAACTATTTGAGGAGACAGAATCAAGATAAGATAATCAAGACTGCATGGTACTGAACTATTTAAGGAGACAGAATCAAGATTAGATAATCAAGACTGCATGGTACTGAACTGAGGAGACAGAATCAAGGTTAGATCATCATGGCTGTATTGTACTGAACTATTTGAGGAGACAGAATCAAGGTTAGTTCATCATGGCTGTATTGTACTTAACTTGCAGAGATAATCAGAATTAGATAATCAAGATTGTACTATTATACTGGACTAGATGAGCACAAAGAAATTAGTCTTTTTTCCTTTCAAAATGGAGAGTATATCATAACAGAGGAAAAAAGAACATGAAAATAAAGTAGGCATTTCAACTAACGTATATACTCGCTTATAAATCAACCTTTTTTCTACTGAAAATTTTATTCCTGCACAAAAATCAATGGGTAATGTTGAAAACTCTAGGTGTCTGCAGTATACAAAAATATTGTCAATTCAAATGTATTTACGTTTTCATGCCTCTACTCCCATTCAGAAAAATATATATATATGGTATGCACTGTGTTTATCCATTTCATGATGATATTGATTACTCAATACTTGAATCTAAAGTTATTTGGATTTTAAAAATCTGAAAATATTATGGGTCAATTAAATACTAACCACCACAAAGTGAAGTATCTATCAATGTTGCTTGCTTTGGGTGTTTCAAAGCAAGATTTAAGGTGTATTTTCCTTTTCCAAAAGTTAATTTAATTCCAAAATAATATTTCCAAAGTTTTCTTTCTATGTATGTGTCCCGATGTCTTTGGCAGCACTCACTTTGTTTCCAAGCTGGCAATCCTTTTGATTGAGCGATGAAATTAGTACATGTACTTGTTCATTGCAAAGTAGAGTTCTACATCTTCTAGTTAATGTTTGACCTTAATCCCTTAGCTTGTTTTCCCAAGTGACAACCCTTTGATCAAGCCACAAGTTTGATACTTACTCAGTGCCACATAACAGAGGGTGGTTATTTGAACCCCTGTGATCTTGCTGCACAACTGACATATGTTCAGTTGAAGTCTTTAATAGAGTTTACACACAATATGATCAAAGTGTTACTTACTGAGCCCAAACTCAGTCTCTACATAAGCACCTGCATAATAACAGTAAGGCTGAGAAAATGGAGTCAGACAGATGATATTTATGATGACCAGATGATGATTTACAATGACTAGATGAAAATGGAGAATTTCAGAACTTTATCTGATAATGAGAATGAATTCTTGGACTTTGTATCAGATGACATTAAATCTGGCACAGGATATTGTGAATCACAAAAATATGGACTTAACTTTCACTGTTTATTTGTAAGATGCATGGAATTAACATGTTATGGGATATTGTGAATCAGATCATTGTACTCTATTTTTGCCACTATGTGACCTATAATTGAATTCATGGATTTATCATATAAATGGATTTAAAATGTCAAGCATTATGGATTTTAATGGATTTAATTAGAACAAACTGTAAGTTGTCAATTTATTTGTGACATATTGTCAATTTATTTGTGACATATTCCAATCAATAATATAGTTGTATTTTAATCCATCTGTCAGTCTTTCTGTCCATCCAGTTGGGTTTGTTTATTTTTCTAAAGTGCAACTCTCACTCATTGACAACAAGTCACTGAGATGGATCTGACTTGCAAAATACATCCCAACTTATAGGAGGGTCAAACAGAAATTGATCTTTTGTATTCCTAAAAAAAAAAGAAGGGGTCAACTTATAGCAGAGTCAACTTAAAAGCAAGAATGTATGGTACTTAGTGAAGACTGCGTATCTTTGCTTACTGAACAAGCAAACTTGTAGCCCTAAAAGGGGGGGGGGGTCTACTTATATAAAAGATGACTTATAAGTGATTATATATGGTAACTGATGTAGACTTTTGGTATCTCTGTTTACTGAATGAGTAAAGTAGACTAACTCTGCCAGACAGTGCTTACTGAATAACGTAGAATAAATCTGCCAGATGGTGTGTTTGTGTTGCTGTTGTTATTATAGGGTTTTAACACCATTTTTCAGCACAAGATAGGTTATACATGGTGGGCAGTATAAATGGTGGAGGAAGAACCAGGGAAAACCCCGGAAAGAACCACCAACCCACAAGAAGCTACTGGTAAGCTTTCTCACATACCCACATTGGCCAAGCCCGAGATTCGAACCCACACAGACAGTGGTGAGATGGCAGTGATCCATAACAGTGAACGCTTTAGACCACTTCACCACTTGGGGCCCCCCATGTGTGTGTGCATGCGTGCATGTGTGTAAACAGCTTTGGTTAAAACACTGTCCAGCATTTCTATGTCAGTAACCTCTTATAGAGCAAGATAAAACTTTAATTAAACCTGTCCACACACAGACAAATGTAAGATGGTGATAATAAAAATCACAGAAAGAAAATAGTTAGTCAGTAGTCATTTGGGACCACAACTCCTGATGGATCTTACACATGTTCCTTTGTTGCTGTGCCTCAAGTGACTCTCGCCATTCCTCTCTTTCATATTCTGTGGGGAAGAGCAACAGATGAGATTGACCAGTGTTCTGACTGTGCTGCTCCTCCAGCTTCAGGGGCAGGTGTGGTAGGGCCTCCACCAACATGGCTTCCTACACAAATAATACAACAAATTTACACGAGTTAAAATAAAACAAGACCATTTTTTGGACAGATACAGAGTGACAGTTCTGCCAAAAACACTACACTAAGCATAAATAACAAAAGAAATCATTGCATATGCAGCATGTAAGCCAGAGATATGAGGGAATTGAGAAATGCACATTTTACTCAATAGCCTTGAAGATAAAATTCAAAGTCTCTGTTAAATTTCCTTTAGTCTGGAATGGATATGGGCATAAACATATTCACAAGTCATAAACCTCCTACTGCTTAATGAAGAATCCACAGACCTGTGTTTGTGTGATGGACTCCAAGTCCCACACCCAACAAATGTCAATCCACTTATTTAGGCTTGGCATGGGTTACGTTTAAATGAATCATAAAATAAAAGCAGTCAAATGATTGACAAGTCTTTATCATGGCATAAGAATCAAACCATATTATCTCAAGGTACAATCTGCATTACCAAAATTTTTAATTTCAGATTTAAAATGATCCATTTACGAGATTATTAGAACACTTTGTATGCAACAGTTTAGCTGGGTCCATATTAGGAGTTATTAAATAATATGAAATAATCACCCACAAATGTGTCATTTTGCCATGAACATACCCAATAAGCAAACATAACACTAATAATCAATGTAAAACATCAACTTCTGTGTCAATTTTCCATTCAAAGAAAAATGTAAAATGTTATGAAATAAGTTTTATGTTCCGCAATCTATTTTGGTGATAATCATAAATGCAAAAAATTAATGTTTCTATTACACAATTCACATCAAAAATCAACACATGATCCATAAAAAACATAAGAAAATTGATTTTTCATAGGCCCTGATTGGAAGCAAATTATGGACATATCCAGGGCAATTAGTAATACTATTAATTATTTTATTCAATGTTATATCCTAACAACATATGAAATAAGGACTTCTACTACAGAAAGAGTTGCTGATTTTGATTGTAACCTATTTTTGAGCTTGTCATTATATCAATAACTAATTATAAACAACTGTGGAAATGAAAAAATGTTTTAAACTCTTTATAAAGTGTAAATCACAGTAATTTAATTATCTGATATGAAAATATGCAAGAACAGAAGTTTAGGATGACTATTATGAACATTACAAATATTGAACTTGCTACATTCACTACTCTCAATTTTCACCCAATTCATCCCATTCTTGCTTGATAGAGAAGTAATTTCATTCAAATATTTGAGTCCAACATGGACCCTGATGTAGGATGGGAACATTAATATCCAACCCTGATTCATAAAAAATTATTTTTCATACACTCCTGAATGAATATATATCAAAATGGTATGTTGTGAACACTGATGCAATTTTAAAATGGTCAAAGACCCAATGAAAATTTTCTCGTCTTAACAGAGTCTGCAAGAACTTAATTTTAAACAGAAGATTTCATTGTAAACATAGAATAACGTTTAAATTCATATCAATATTCAAAACATGGACAGGGTGCATGCTATTCAGAAGTGTAACAAAACACGATTTCTTCCAGGTCCACCTGAGGAGTAGCTCAAGGATCAAGGCACTAAAGTGGCCCAAACGTAATTTTCACTCCTTTTGAAATATTAAATCTGTTCCATTATAACAAAATTGTTACTAGCTTTATAAAAGAATTAAATAATGCTTACAAAACTTGACAGTCTTGTTCTTTGATTGCTTAGTTAATAAACTTGTTTCATTTCACATCACTGTTTAGCATTTTTGTTCTGTGACTCGATGTACATACCATTGGTAATCTGTTATTCTACTCTGTCAGTTAATGTTAAAGCTTTGCAAAGAACCACACTGCTGCAGAATAAATATGATTACCACACCCGTAAATGTCCAATATTCGATAACTGTTTATTTAATTTGTTCCTAATTTAATTTCTGTATTCATCTTGAATTAAAATATAAAATTGAGAATCCAGGCAGAGTTAATGTTCATATAAGAGGCATATTTAGGAAACATCTTTTTGACGACTACGGATTGTCGTTTTCAGTAACACTGACACATACTGTGAAACAAAATGATACATTAATGAATCATATTCACAAAAAAAATTTTTTCTTTGGAACATGAACTAGGTTTTTAGTTTTATTTCTCATCTTAAATCGCAGTATTTTATATTTCTTTTGTGACTATACATTAATCAGAGCTTCAAAGAATCACTTTGGTCTTTTATGATAAAGACAGCTAAAGTTTTGATGTGCTAAACGTAATTTAAGTAAATTCACAATTAATTTACATTTTCTTTGGAAAATAAACTTGGTTCTTTATTTCCCATCTTAAAATACAGTATTTTCTTACAATACAGTGATCACTGTTGAACTCACTCAGTGTGGTGTTGTTTACATGCAATCAGTGCAAGCTAAAGCTTTCATGTGCCAAATATAATTAAGATGAAATGTCTTGGTAAATTTTAGCTTGGACCATTTGATACAGTTCAGAGGTGTGATGGCAGACCAAATAAGTATAAATAATGGACCTGAACTTTCACATAGCATCTTGTGTTCAGTCCTAAATCTGTATATAGTCAAACAAAGTATCAACATGGGCCATGTAAGAAACAAAGTATCAACATGGGCCATGTAAGAAACAAAGTATCAACATGGGCCATGTAAGAAACTTGTGTACTGAAAGACCAGCTACTCAACATTATTGTGCAGAAGCATATGGTAACAGAGCTGCTGGGAGCAAGTTCAATGTACCGTATATACTCACTTATAAGATAAGTCCAACTGCAAACTGCAAAGACCCAGATCTGCTGTTGCATAATGTGCTGGCAGATCTGGGTTTATGCAATTTATTAGGAGTAATCAGTAAAACAAATAACATACACCCTGCTCTGCAAGCACATTATGCTACAGTAGATCAGAATCTTTGTTGTTGGCAGTTTGACTTGACTATTAAGTGAATATATATGGTAGGAGAGTCTTCTATTAGGGAGTGGAGATGAATGACAGATAAGGACATACAGCGACTTTTCAAAAGCGACAATGATGAAGAGGAATTTGAGGGATGTGATGCAACTGACTGGCAAACTTAAAACAACCCTTTTTAAGGGCCAAACATAAAAATCATAAAGATATACTTTCAATACTGCCAGTGTAGTTTGTTCTTTAAGATACCGTGAACAAGTTATTAAAGTCATGATCAAGTACCACGTACTGACAGGAAGGACCATAGAAACAGTCAAGCACTACTGTACAAGTCACATGGGTCATGTATGCGCATTTATTCATTTTAAATTAAATATAAATTGTTCTTTTAAAATTTAACACTAATTTTCTTTAAACAAAGTCTATTCAATCCCGATTATTGAATGCTCTGCACTTTAACTGTCACCAAGAAACTTCCAGATGAAAATGATCTATCACTATGGACTTTAACAATGGTGGCCATGAACTAAACTTGGATCACAATAAAAGCTTGTTGAGTGGAATCATCACAATATGTGTAGCTTTCATTGTGACATCACAGTGCGGGAAATTCAATCCGGATTGTACTGGATCACACCTTTGGGTTCATTTTGTCGAAAAATTTCAACGTACTTCAACATTGATTTTGCCGTATGCACCTCTTGGGGCATCTAAATAATGACGTTCCAAAGGAATATGGATGTATACGAGTCCAAATGAAGTGAATACTTGCCACTTAAAGGTATGTAGAATCAAATTCTAAATAGTGACACCCATTAGTGAAATAATCGGTGTTGAATGCCTACTTGACCCGTGTGACTTGTACTATAGTTTATCATGAACAATTAAAACATCACATAATAAATGATAATATGTATATACTCAAAATGGCTGATTACTGCTGCACTATAAAAATGGATTGAAATTATTAACATTTTAAAATGTCTTTTATCACAAGTACATTGTATGGGAGAACTAAGTTTTCTATTACATTTTGGGTCAAAAATTTGATGCTCATTATACATCAGCCCACATTATACACACCACAATATGGTAATACAGTACTGGAATTGTGTAATTAATATAGCTTATGCATTCATACAACAAGGTAATACAGTATTGGAATTGTGTAATGAATATAGCTTATGCATTGATACAAATATGAAGAGAAGTCCACTCCTATCCTGAAGATTAAACAAGATAGATAACAACAAAAATAATATAGTCCTTGATTCAATTTTAAATTTATTTTCATAAAAATAATGAGATCATGAATTTTACAAAACAATTATAATTACTGCTTTTTTTAAAACTTGAAACCAGACTACAGAATCTGTACTTGTTTCTCAATCGGTATAAATTGTCCTGTTCATGGGAAATGAACTTAACTGCTGCAAGGTAAATGTAAATGCATTGTTGATGAAAATGTAAATGTGTTCAATTTAATATTTATCTTGGTTACTGTTAAAGAATGCTCCAATGATTACTGAAATCAGAGATCTTTAATCAGTTGCACTGCACTATGGTTGCAGTAGATGGTCATGTGATAAAAGATGGCAATAACAGTAGACAGTCATTTGATAAAAGATGGCAATAACAATAGATAGTCATGTGATAAAAGATGGCAATAACAGTATACAGTCGCGAGATAAAAGATGGCAATAACAGTAGACAGTCATGTGATAAAAGATGGCAATAAGAGTAGATAGTCATGTAATAAAAGATGGCAATAACAGTAGATAGTCATGTGATAAAAGATGGCAATAACAGTATACAGTCATGAGATAAAAGATGGCAATAACAGTAGACAGTTATGTGATAAAAGATAGCAGTAAGAGTAGATAGTCATGTAATAAAAGATGGCAATAACAGTAGACAGTTATGTGATAAAAGATGGCAATAACATTATACAGTCATGTGATAAAAGATGGCAATACCATCAAGAAAGGTAAAGATATTCCCCATCATTGTTCAATACTGGAAAATGATCATGCACATGTATACTGCAAATTAGCTTTAATACCTGTTCTTGAATCTTTTTCTTCAGTTTTTCAACCATCTTTGCTGCTCTCCTACCCGTGATGGAAAATGTTTTCTGGAATGAAGAACATGCCAGTATTGTCTAGGAAGTATAGAAAAACTTAGCAAAGAGAATTAATACATTTTATGACCGCATATACCTGCGAACTGAAGAATATGGTTCTATCTCTTTGCTCAACCGTTCTACAACAACAACAGTAATATCCTTACCTGACGATCAATACTGGTTGCAGCTCAAAACCTGTCTAAAGAAACCACCCTGTCAGACGCAGCCAATTCTGGGGAGTGAGATAAGTAACCTCTAAAGACAGGTAGCTGCTTAACGGAAATTTATTTTTACAGAAAAGTCTGCTTCATGCAAGTGACCTTTTCGGACATGTTTTGCTGTATTTAGAAATATTTTTAATGGCTCACCATTACAGATGGGACAGACTGTAATTTTCTTTCATTTAATAGGATTGTTTTATCAGCAGAATTTTGTCAACTGCTGGAGCATATTCTACAAAAACAATTTTCATACTGATGGAATAAAATTTTTTACCAATTTCAGATGAGTCAAAATCAAAACTGGGTAATAACTGACACTCATGAGTATCACATTATATAGCGCATAAACGCTACATGGGGCAAAATTTAATAACATTAAACAACAACACTGCCAAAATTCTTAAACTCAAAGCACTGCAGGCCCAAAACTCATGGCTAGACTTTTCAGTTGCCTTGAAATCTGATACATAGACAAGAGAATACTTTACATCATGACTAATAAAGTCATTTAAATAATGGTAACTATGCTAGTAATTACATTTGAGTTATCAAAATCTGACTTAAGTTTGGTATGATGTTCAAAATATAACTGTCAGTCAGTGATCAGAATGACCCTGCATCATTGCAGATGCAAAAATCAATACAGCTATAATGTCTTTGGTGGTACTGGCACAAAAGAAGACTATATCATGCAATGGCAAATAGATTAAGTGCCTTGCCCAGGGATACTTGATGGTAGTCTGATGTGCTAACTACTGAGGCATGGTCATGTGCTAACCCTGAACCATGGTCCTGTGCTAGCCCTGAGCCATGGTCCTGTGCTAACCACTGAGCCATGGTCCTGTGTTAACCCTGAGCTATGGTCCTGTGCTAACCCTGAAACATGGTCATGTGCTAACCCTGAACCATGGTCATGTGCTAACCACTCAGCCATGGTCCTGTGTTAACCCTGAGCCATGGTCCTGTGCTAACCACTCAGCCATGGTCCTGCTGTAAGACTTTTACAATTTAGCAACTATGCTGTTACAGAAAGACATCCAGATCAATATTAAATGCCAATAAAGTATAGAAATACTGAATACATGAAATAAACTCTGCCAACTTACCTCTCTAGCTTCCAGTTCCTTCTTCATCTCTTCTTTCATTTCTGCCTTTAAGGTTCCAATTTTTGCTTTCATGACATCAGTACTGTCTTTGCAACTATATGTGGCCTCTGTTGAAATATCAAAATAAAAGATCAACAGAAAACATATTCTGGATTCCATATCATTTGATTCTATAAGAAGTTTCACTAGTTGTAATTAGGGGATAATGTTACAGGTACTGTATTTGGTATGTGACACATTTTGTAATGATGTGTCTAAAAATATTAGAAAATATAATTGCAGTACTTTCTCCCAGGTAGAGTCATGGTGTCACATTAACCTAAATGTTTTCCAAAGTGCATTGCATATTGAAAAGTATATCATACTGTTGCAAATTTTTTAATCTGACCAGTCAGAACACAAAGTACATTTGTGAATCAGAATCCGCTGATGTTGTTCAGCAGACAGGCAAAGGTTTATTTGCAAACATGAATCCTCTTGCCAACAAGAGAGTAGGTAACAATATGCAGACTGGTATGAAGGATTAATGCAGAAACAACAGGAGTCAGGCACCATACAAAAAGATAGCTGATCCAGACTGGTTTGGACTGGATTCAAAACCAGTACCCACTGGTTGTGAGTCTAACCTAACAACCAAGTCACCATATGGAAGAAGGAAATAATTAGTACAATATAATACAATAAAAGTTGATTAATCTAGATGTATATTAGGAATAAAGATGTATTATTTGATTATGTGTAAAACTAATGAAAATGAGTATGTAGACGTACCTGGAAAAATTACCATACATACTCACTTATAAGTCAAGTCAAAACTGCAAACAACAAAAATCCTGATCTGCCATCACATAATGCATCTGCGGATCAGGGTCTATGCTGTTTAATCTACTGATTACTCCTAACAAACTGCACAGACCCAGACCTGACAGCGCATTATACAACAGCAGATATGGGTCTGTGCAGTTTGCAGCTGGACTTATAAGCAAGTATAAATGGCAGTATGCTATAATCATGTACTTGAGTATGTGTCAACCTAAAGAAACTGTGAATGTTGATGCATCCTAATGATAAGTATATAAAAGTATTATTTCATTCCTCTACAAATCAGGAATGTGAGCATGTGACACATTAGCTAACAATTAAAATGTCATTCAAGCCTGAAAATTAGGTACCAGTGAACTAGTTTTTGTACAGTAGAGTTATTCTCTTTCTTATGAAGCCTCACACCAATTTTCATGCGTGTATACAGACCTGGTCCAAAGTACTGAGTATGTTATGAAATAATAGCTAAAAATAAAGAAGTCAATCAAGCCATAAAATTATTTTCAGAAGTGTGTGTGATCTGGATTTTTAACACAGCTTTAACAATTTTTCAGTCATATTGCTACGATGTCAGCAGTGTGGCAGTTTATAGTGATGTCTAGCACTGAGGCATCATGCTGCAGACACGTGGCATCATGTCCCACCCAGACACATTATCCTGACAACAGGCTGACCAGTCTTAACACTAACCTCTTAATGCTGAGCAACAAGCAAGGCTGCTGCTAGTACAATTTTTTATAAGTCTTTGATATGACTCAGCTGGGGTTCAAACCCACGACCTCCCACATCAAGGTCTAATCAATGCAAGGAAGCAGACAAAATCTGGTAGGTAAGTTAATGTTACAGAAACCAAGCTTAGAAAGACTGATGATAAAGGTGGCATTACTCCTGTAAATGACATCATGGAATACTGGAAATGAAACTCATCCATGGTCTCAAATGTACAAGAATACCTAGAATGGACTGATACTCTACTGGCCAAAAAGAATTTCTAGAAATCCAAAATAAGCCATTTCTTTCTTTTAACTGCTGAGTGCTTAACCCATCTCTGGTATTCTTCAGCTATAAAAAAGATTTTCAAAATGACCATCATGGTGGCCATGTTGGATGTTAAGATTGGCAACATTTCATTTAGGGCCAACACTGATACGACTATCCATTCTGGAGTAGTGGTAACAAAATTTTCAAGATTGCTGTCACAGCAATCATGCTGGATATAAGATCAGCAACATTTTCATTTAGGACAAACATGGTATCATAAGAAGCATTTTTGCAAAAACCTTGTGTAAATATGACTATCAATTCTGAAGGAGTAGCAATAACATGATTTTCAACATGGTCACCATGGTAACAATGTAACATGCCAGACTGACATAATTTCTTTCAGAATCAACCAGTTGTCACAAGAAGTCTTTTTATGTAAACTCAGTGTTGATGGGACCATCTAAAAGGATCAGTGATAACAAGATTTTTAAAAATGGCTGATCCCAGTCATTAAGGAGGTCAGACTGGCACCATTTTTATTTAGGATCAACCAGATATCATAGAAATCTTTGGTGAAAACTCCATGCCCATATGACCATCTATTCATTCAGTAGGAGGAGTGATAATAAAATTTTGAAGATGGCCACTGTGGCAGCTGAACTGGATGTCTGAGTGGTTCCATTTTCAATTTGGACTGACTAGACCTTTGGAGGAATGTGTGTGTCAAGTTTTTCACGGCAATCCTCTGTAGCAATAACAACTTGTGCTAACAGATGGATAGAGGACAGACAACAGGTCATCCCATAAGCTCTTCAAATCCATGATCAGCACAGCCAATAAAACTGCATGCCGAAATCCAAACATCCATTGTAAAGATAGACTGCATAAACCGAAGTTGGAATGATATGCAATGAATGGTCACAACTCCTCTATGTGACAACATGGAAGGCTGACAACCAACCTTTTGGAAGGTTGCATCTATATAAAACCAAATATCACATTTGGTTAATATCTGACAATTCTCAGGAAAGTTTGTGGAAACCAAATTGTTGATTGACTGACATGCACAACATGATTATTATATTGTCCTAATTATTCTGTGTATATTCTATCACCAATGACGCGCTTTAATCGTGAATGGGAAAGTTGTGTTAAACATTATGATGCCATCCAAGCATGTTATAAATGCCGATCAACACAATGAGGCCAAGACAAAAATGGAAGAATTGCAGATATATGTAAAAAGTTTGATGATATTCTGATAGAACATTTTGCACACTGAACTTCATGTTTTTACAGGATCCATAATGTCGTGAAGCATGAGAATCGATTACACACAAAATGAACCGTCACATTGATTTTGTAGCTTCATGACTATATGAATCCTGTAAAATATGAAATGCAATTATTATAATTGCAAGTGGTTATTAAAAAAATAATGAATCTCAGGAAGTAAAAAGCTATATTTTGACCATTCTTTACAAATGTTGTCAAATCACACAAGAACTCATGAATACATTAATACCATCTTTCTAGTGTTATGAACTTATAACTTCTAGTTTTCTGCATCATATGATGTGATTTATCAATCTAAATGCTTGTCACAAAAGACAGTGAAAAAACCTGCTGTAATTATAAAAACTTGTTGGTTGATAGAAAGCAAATGCACAATAAATAAATAAATAAATAAATAAATAAATGTCAGAAGCATCATATCATGAATAGATGAATGACTGAATAAACATATACACATATTTGTGTGTATTCATTTATAAACATATTAGTAAGAAAGAAAGATACAGTACAGATATACATTTACACATAAATAGTTTATGCTTGATATAGTCAAATATTTAAGTCTTACAAAATGACCTACCTGGTATCTCCATTTTAATGTTTGAGAGGTGCATGCTCCATAACAGTTTGTAATTTACTTCTCCAGACCTGAAGTCAAAACATTATACATATTATCATTAGTCAATTAAACTGCAAATGTATCAGACTTTATCTAATTTAACGGCAACATCAGCAGTCTTTATGTAATACATCACAGATGGTGTCACTCTCAACAATTCAAAACAACATCACAGATGGTATCCATCATCAATTCAAAACAGCATAACATGCCATGTTGTGAACTAAGAATGCTTTCTTTGGGTGATATTTTGTTCATTTGTCTCCAAGACTATTTTTGTGGGGACAAAAGATTGCATTTGCAGACCTAGCTGCATCTCAGTTCTGTAACAAGATTTTTGTTGTTTGAATTTTTTAGAGTTAATGAAATTTTCAATTAATCTAGCAGAGCCTTTGATTACTGCAAGCTTGGTACTGGAAACCCTGATGCAAAATGTTATTTTCATTGCATACTACCACATTAAGTGCTACAGAAACCCAATTTCTTGCCTGTGCAAGTTGGAATTACTCTCATCTAATCAGGTCATTTCATTTGCTACAATGTTTGTTTATATGTTGCAGAAAAGTAAATCTGAATCTCAAACTCATCAAATCTCTATTTTACAAACATACCCTTAAACCCCCACTTCTTATGGAATTAAATTACAATGTCTCCGAAAGCTTCAATTAAAGCAACCTTTTTCTGTGCATATATAAGTTATCTTAATTAAGCAACCTTTTTTAATATTAATGATGGTACACTCATTGCAAAATTTATAAAAGTTCTTAAGACTCAAAACTCAAAATATCAGTATATGTGTATGTAATCAATGGTTGAGCTTTTCATGTACATTGGTACCATAATATGAAGTTACAATCTAATTAAAAATGTGTTTGATTATTTTATTCCTAAGATTATTATTTTGTACAAATATTTATTCATCCATGGCCAATAGCAAGGCACATCTAAACCAACAGAGAAGACATCTGCAGGTTAAACATTTGGACACACCAGGTAAAGATGAATTCTTAAGGTCTTCTATATATGGAGCGTGGTCTAATTTCACATCTGTATGCTACATTAAAACTTACATCCCCGGTCTCCTTTTGATTAGTGTTGCAAAGATCAAAGTTAAGTGTGACAGACAATAAAGCATTTTATTTTCGACACCTTTCACAGTCTGAGACTTAAGCGCTCAAATTAAAGACCAGGTGGTGGCAAAGCAAGCCTGCCAACTTACTACATCAATCAAGGGTAGTACAAATTTGTTTATCAATATGCGTAGCTTTCATTGTGACATCACAGCGCATGACATTCAATCTGGATTGTACTGGATCACACATTCAGGTTCATTTTGTCCAAAAATGTCTACGTACTTTAACATTGATTTTACTGTATGCACCTCTAGGGGCATCAAAATAATGATGTTCCAAAGGAATATGGATGTATACGAGTCCAAACAAAGTGAATACTTGCCACTTAAAAGTATGCAGAATCAAATTCTAAAAAGTGACACCCATTACTGAAATAGTCGGTGTTGAATGCCTACATGACCCGTGTGACTTGTTCTATAACAAGATATTATGTATAAAATTTAGTCAATATTTTGCCCTAATATTGTGTACATTGTTATTTCAGTGGAAATAGTCACATCACACTAGGTCAATGTATAAGATAAACATTTGTGTCCATTCTCACAAAGATACAGAAAACTTCTAGCATTTATTCTTAAACTGTGTAGAGTTAAATATAGATCTGTGTGTGTGTTTTGTAAATATGGGTATTTATGTAGTGTGTGTGAATTTACAATCTTTTTTATTCACAAGTTTATAGCTTTCTTTCTTTTCTCTCATATGGTTTTGCAGCCATGGTAACTCAGTTGGTAGACCATCAGACTTGTAGGATTGAGGGTCTGATGCCCACCCAGGTCAGCCTGTTTTGGACACCTTGGTGTGTCCTTGGGAGAGGCATTTAGCTCCCATTTCCTCTGCATGATTCAACCAATAATGTGTTAAATTTGCTGTTAAAACCAACAAAACCAAACCAAAACCCCGATATGGTTTATCTGTGAATTTAGGTGCAAAAGGAATTCCTGTTAAAATGAACCTGAAAAATGTTGTTCATTCTCAAGTCAACGTTTACATGCTTTGCTTTTTAACTGAGTACTTATATAACTCCATAGTAATTTTGATGCACTTAGAAAACTCTTCAAGCATTAGGAACTGTGTGGATCTGCATGATCCAAATTGCTACCTGAAAGTCTCCACAACATTTATTCTTAAGTCATAACCCAGAAGTCCAACAGCATTGTCAAAAACATTTTTATAATGTGAATAATACCATCATATCAAACACTGAATCTAAGAAGAAAATATGAAGACTGCCAATACCTATTGCTCCGCTTGTGTTTGGTACAGATGAGGATATCGTTAAACAGGAAGAGGTATCTAAGTTGTCGAGTCTCCTTCTTCACCACCTCCACCACAAACCCACTCTTTGCAAGGTGACGATCTCTCTTTGTCTGTAAAAAACAGTACAGAAACAATTTTAATATTTACAAACAGAGGACTGCATATTAAGTCTTGCTTTGGAACAGTTCAATCATGTGTATTATACGACTTTTAAATAAAAATGTGTCCATGTGACACAGATACCCATGTCAATATGATGCAACTGAATGGTGAAATTCTAAGTCAAGCAGTGGCAATAAAACCATTAAATGCTGTCAGACAATAGTGAAAACTGAGTTGACCAAGGTCATCCAAATGTAAAGACCCATACCAAATTGGATTTCTTTAAAAGTTACTGAGTGGAAATGACATTTGTGATAGGTGGGATGTGAATAGGACAGGATGTGATACGACAGATGGATACTGACCACATGGATGGATGGATGGATGGATAGATGTACAAATGTATGTTCCTCAGTTTCACCTGCATTTCATATCTGTTGTATTTTGCTATTCCATATTTAGTGTGTATGGTGGAGTTTGGTTGGGAGTATTTATTGTTGTTGTTATTAGTATTATTATTATTCTTCTAAAGTAAAACATGCTTCAATTACATGTAGAGTCATTTTAGTCATAAAAGGGGCAGTTATTATGATCCAAATAAAGTTAGCATCTTGGCCCAGATACAGTTCAAGTCCCCATCAGCCAGGTATAAACACCTGCCTCTTAAGAAGGCAGATATTACTGACCATCCCCTCCCACCTGTAGCCTCTCATATCTAAGAGTATTGTATAGTTCTGTATTCAAGTGAAGAGTCACTAACTTAAGATAAAACAAATGTATTGCAGTTCCCCTGTTGTTTGTTTGTTTTTTCTTTAAAGATTGATTTAAATAAAATGTTAAGTTTGTTTTTAAAGTTTAAGTATAATCTTTGAGTTCAGTTTCTTATTTATTTCTTGTTTCCTTGGACTTTTCATTGTCTGTTTTTTAAGTTTAGAGAATTCTAGGTCCATATCCTCTCGAGATAAATCTACATATTCTGGGTCTGTTTCCTCTTCTGATGCTCCCCATATGATAGTCACCTCTGATGTTGTGAAACTGTTTAGTTTCCTTGTGGCAGATGGATAAAAGAGTCTGCCTTTCTTCCCTTCCATTGGTTTCTATTCTTTATTTTTCTGGGTTGCATACCATCTTTTATGCTTCTTCTTCCTCTCTTTTCTTTCATGTTTCTTCCACTTTCTTCTTCTTTTCTGCCATTTTCTTTTGTTTATCTTCTGCTGTTTGCTTTACTTTTCCTTTTCGTTTTTAATTTTTCCTTAATTATTTCTTCCATTTGCACCTCATTCAATGCGTTTGTTATGGTCTCATTGCTTTTTTATTGTTCTGTTTTCAGTTTTTCCATTTCTTTCTCTTCAGTTTGTTTTTTCTTTGCATCCACTTTTTCTTCTAATATTTCTGCTTCCCATACTATCCCCCCCTTCTTCTCTTCATTTTTCTATATTTATTGTCTTCTTGCAGTATTTTCTCTTGTTCTAGTTATTGTTCAATTCTTTCACCTTCTTTTGTTTTCTCCTTTTGGGTTTTTGTGTCTTGACTGTGTTTAGGTGCGTTTGTTTCATTCTTTATTCTCTATCTGCATCAATCTGAATACTCTGGTCATGTGTTCCATGTTTCTTTCATTTAGGATTGCATTTTCTAGGGTCATGACATGCATTCTACCAAGTTTTAACTTTAAAACCGTGCATGTTCCAATACTGTGAATAATGGTGATGTTTATTTTCTACAGTAGATCAGATGTAAGATACGGTGTTCATGAATAGTAACATTCCCCTTTCTAATGGGTGCCTAAAAATTGATGTTTAGGTCTACTGCTCTTTTCGGGGTAAAGTTATAGTTCACAAAATTTGGTCTTGACACTAAAAGCAGTAATTAGGTCAGTTACAATGTTACTTTATTGCTTAATACAATTTTAAATTTTATAATTGTGTGTAACATTTATGATTGTGGAGTTATTTCCAATCTGTCTCCCTTACATTCTTGCAGCTAAGAGCTCCCAGGTTTACGTTGAAAGTCCGCAAGTTTTCCTCACTCAACTTCAGTGCCTTCTGTAACTCTATGTAGTCTGGATGGTCCTCTGGAGTGTATTTCAGTAGATCCTATAAATATGAAAAATGTATCAATCCATACTTGTATGGTTAACACATCTGGATATATGCATTTCAGTAGATCCTATAAATATGAAAGGTGTATCAATCCATACTTGTATGGTTAACACATCTGGATATATGCATGGATCTGATATCCTTAATAACAGTACAAATCATAATATCTTTGCATCAAAATATTCTGTCAGTTTTTGATTGCACACATTCTGCAATTTAAAATTTTACAGATTTATATATTGACACAATATCTCTATAGTTATTGCCACTGTTGCATTTTTTTTTTTTTCAGTGTCAAAACATTTATGGTGTTTTTGTGCAGGGTATCATGTCCTTGGCAAATTCACAGAAAGTGTATGTGTGAAAACATGCATAGTGTTTGTGCAGGATACCATGTCCGTGGCAAATTCACAGAAATTATATGCTTCAGCAATATTTCCCTTATTGACAGTAAATCTTTGTGAGCCTACAATCTTGAGTAACAAAGAAGTTAAATGAGTAAGCATTTAAAAATGGTAAATGGATTAGCTCAAAAACTGAGAGTCTTTACCAAAGTATGATTACATAATCTGTACTGAACTGATAAGAAAATTGACTGTGACTCTGCCGGTAACTTGTTTACAATGTACTGAGTGTATGTACGGAACATATCAGTATGAGGAAAAAAGAGTTACATTAGAAGACAGATATAGACTATTATAGGGATCATATATATTTTCTCTGGTATAATGTCTGCTGAAACCTATGGGGGTCACTGAAGCCTAAGCCCAATGGGCGAAGATTTCAACGTATGTAAGGGATACAGTGAATGTTGATACCAGAAAAAATACATGAATGATTGCTCTTCTTATACAAATATGAAAAAAAAAAATTTTGAAATTTGCAGATGCAATTTAAATTTTCCATACTAAAGGTCCCAAGTTGGTATGCTGACTTTATTCTTTTCTGTGGCAGCATGTGCTCCCAATCAACTGATCTAAAATGGTTGATGTACATGAGCATCTAGGAAGAAAAACAACTTCAAAGGTCTACTAAGAAATTACTGCCTTTGTGAATCATTAGCAGGTTAAGCATACTGTATATATATCGCTCATAAGACAAGTCCAACTGCAAACTGCACAGACTCAGATCTGCCATCGCATAATGCGCTGGCAGATCTGGTTCTGTGCAGTTTGTTAGGAGTAATCAGTGGAACAGACAGCTTAGAACCTGATCTGCAGGTGCATTATGCTACAGCAAATAATGATCTTTGTTGTCTGCAGTTTCTCTCAACTTATAAGTAAGTATATATGGTAATATCTGCCACTTCTGAGGAATAAAGCAGCCACCTGTCAGGTAAATATACAAAAATTACACTGATTCTAAGCTGTACTTTAATTGATACATAAATGAGTACTGGTATACATGTTGGTTACTGTGAAGCACACAGGTTGAAGATCCACTGTGTGCATCATTATTTCCATTGCAAAGTGATTACAATGTACTAGGGCAAGAGAACACATCATATTTCACTACTCAGAAAATTTCATTCTTCTGTCCAGAAGCCACCTTGATAAAGACAGAGAGATATACCAAATATACATGCTTCTAAGTTGAGTTAAACTGCAAACAACAATGATCCTGATCTGCCATAGCATCAGGTGCCAGCAGATCAGGGTCTATGTTTGTTCTACTGATTACTCCTAACAAAATGCACAGACCAAAATCTGCTGCATATTATGTGACAGCAGATCTGGGTCTGTGCAGTTTGCAATAGTACTCATCATATTAGTGAATATGGTATACAAAAAAACCTTGGTTCAGTCCTTGGTTTCACAGTGCAGGCATAAATGAGGATGCTTACCATCTAACTGTTTTGGCTATTACATCTGTGATATACACTCACAGCATTATCATATACTTCCATCATTAAATTTGTGCTGACTAAAAAATTTCTTTAAAATACAGCTATTAAGACTTACATGTAACACTAGGGTATTTCTCTGCATTCTTTGAACTGGCTTCAACAGAATTTCTGAAAATGACAATGAAAATAAGGTCAGACACAAACAGAATTACACATTACCTACTTATATCTCAATAATTATGCATCAATTACTGAATTAATTTTATATCTAGGTGTATGGTCATAAGCATGAATCCACTCACCAACAGGAGCACAATTGGAACAAAAGATCAAATATAAACTGGTATGGAAGATTAGTTCTGAGGCAATTGGAGTTATGCACCTTGCACTGCAATGTCATAAAAGCTAACCCAGACTGGTTTTTACAGGATCTGAAACATTTAACCTCTGGTTTTGATTCTAAGCTTACAAATGAGCTACAACATGAAGGAAGAAGTGCTACTACAATATACTATTCATAAAGATGCATCCATATACGAAGTTTCATCTGTGTTGGGTTGAATAGGGTTAAGATTGAGAGGAAACAAATGGCTGACAATATCAATGTCACAAAATCATGAGAATTTGGTCACAGTGGCCTACTTTAGGTATGGCTGACTCACCATCATTGAGATAGATCCACACACTAATTTTTATGAATGTAGGTGAAATGGAGTCCAGCATAATGTGGGTGTAATGAACAAATAGCTGAAAATTCATGTCACTAAAAGAAATGTGGTCAACTTGTTCTCCTTTACATGCATCTACGTACTACTTTATGTGAGTGCTGGTGGATTTGGATCCAAAATGCAGAGGGTGTTATGAATGAAGTCATTCAAACATGAATAATAAGGCCACGTTGATCTACTTTTGGTATGGTTAAGATACTCTCCGTAAGATTAATCCAAACAGCAATTTTCATGTTTGGGAAAATTTGGATCCAAGATACTGAGAGTGTAACAATAAGCAGCTGAAAGTAAAAGTCACTGAAGCATAAAACTGGGTCATAATTACCTTATTTTAGCATGGCTGATTTACCCTCCTTGAGTTCTATCCACATCATTTTTTGAGTTTGAGTTTAAGAAGAAACAGGATTGAAGATACTGAGGGTATAATGAAAGGGTGGTAGCTGAACATAAAAAAGTCAGTCAAGCATGACAGTTAGGTCAAAGTGAGCTAATTTTTGCACAGATGAGTTACTCTAATTGAAATTCATTCACATTAAAAATTTGTATATGTAGATAAATTTGGTCCATGATAATGAGGGTGTAATGAACAAGCAAACAAATGGACATGCAAATAAAACATATAATAAACAGTCAAAAAGCTATATCCACTACCAACTTTGTCAGTGTGATGATAATTATAGGGTATCTTGGTTTGTTGTAGAATCAAATAAAAAAAACAAAGAATAAGCTGAAAATGCAATTTAACAAATAGATTATTTGTACCCCTGGTATTATGGGGTAATGGAATTTTGTTTGATGATGAGGTCGCTTCAAATTACTTAATTTGGAGTAATTATGGGCATAGAGCCTATACTCTGCACATAAACTTCCATGTTTAGAAAGTGAAGTTAAGCACCTCCTTTTGTCAGTTATCTGAAACAGTGCATGTGTACTTTCACCTCTTCATCAGTCAGTGGCACCTAATTACAAATGAAGGAGACAAAATAAGCTAAAGTAGTAATTCAACCAGAATACATACATAAATGCATTTCATTAATGAAATCAAATGGTTCAGGATAGCATCAAACTTACGTAATAATTGAGAGAGAGAGAGAGAGTGTGAGAGTGAGAGTGAGAAATATATGCATTAATCAAAGACACAGAGAAAATATACAATGGCTTTGGTAATATTTGCAGATTAACTATATAAGATATTTTTCTAAGTGTCTATTCTAAAAATTACAATCAGATTCTGCAAATTCAAAAGCTAAACAAAAGAATTGCAACACAATCGATGCATAATCACTGTTTTTTCCAGCAAACTGCAAAGTTGTTATAGTCATTTTGAAAATTGTGGAATTTCTTTACACTTTATGGATTTTTCTATGTGCTTACTGGCTAATGGATTTTTCTATGTGTTTACTGGCTAATGGATTTTTCTATATGCTTACTGCCTAATGGATTTTTCTATGTGCTTACTGGCTAATGGATTTTTCTATGTGCTTACCAGTGAATAATTATGAATACTGCAGATCTTAGTGATTAGATACAAACTGCATGTGATATTACAGTAAATGTAAATGCCGATAATGATAGGCTGAATTGTTTTGTGAAAATATGGACTTACTTTGCACTCCTAATTTTTTGGAGTTGTTTTTTTTTTTCCAAACAGATCTCACTCACACCTAAACTTTTATATTGTGGACTTTGGGAGTGAAATTTTTGTGTTAACCTTGCATAATATGAAAGAAATATGTGACACAGTGGATAAAATTCAGACTTAATCATCTGACTGCAAATATTCTGGTAACATTATCTTAAAATTAGTTCAGTTAATAAGAACGTTTTTATACTTACATGAACAAATCAGAAACAAATTAAATAAAACACCACACATATAATAACAACACAATAGGCCCAACATAATAGGCATATGCATCAAAACATCCTTCTGAGAATAATACACAATAAATGTGACCAAAACACCAAACTTTTCCTATTGAAATGTCCACACAAGTGCCTTGTTCTTTAAAACCAGCCAGTTTTCAACCCCATAATATGAAACAAATGTATGTTACAAGAATACATACTAATGGAAAGTGGGACTACGAAACTCTGAAAGAAATGACAGTTCAAGAAAGCAGTGCAGATTTTGTGCCAAAAGGTTGGTTGGTTGGGTGATTTTTGACATTTTCAAGATATCATTGGCCATATAATGGTGAGGAAATGGGAGATAAGTACCTTCCCCAAGGACATACCCAGGTAGCTTAAAAAGTCTGACCTGGTTACCCTTTGATTAGGAGTCCAACACTCTAGCAACTGAGTTACAGCAGCTCCTACACCAAAAGGTCAGCTGATTGACAGCTGAGTAGAGTACAAGGCACATGCACTGTCCAATTTAGCCAACTAATTAAGGCTGATTATGCTTGTGCCCTTCTCTTTTGTCTCTATCTCTGTCTGTCTGTCTGTCTCTCTGTCTCTGTCTCTGTCTCTCTCTCTCTCTAAATATATATATATAGTTGGTGTGTTAATATACAAGACCTTTTGATCTGATGCCAGCAGTCAGGAAGTGGAAGGGAAATCCAAACAGACATTGGTAACAAACCGTGTTACACATACAAACCCAAGGGCAGGTAACCTCTGTTATCTCCCACCCTCAAAATTTCAGGGACATACAAGGGACAAAGGAAAATAATAATATATAATGCATAAACAGTGCTATAAAAATAATATATCTTAATTACATTGACAATTATGCTGACTTAACTTTGTCATCTGCACTGTGCTATCATATTTTCCTTGAACACTTATACTACCACAGTAAACATTTTATCATGTGCTCAAGTAACTTCTGAAAACAATATGTCTGAATATCAGGTTAACCTGAAATGTGCTGAACCATTGAATTTTCAGTCCCAGATCTACCAACATTTCTGAATTACTTTTCTTTCCAAACTAATGAATCACAAATTATGTATTTGCAAGAATTTATTGTCCTTTGCTTTGTTATTATTTCTACCTATAAGAAAATGAAATCTTCCTCGCCATTAGGAGTGACTTTAACCTCAAAATCTAACAGCCATAAAATACTTTACATTGTAATTCAGCCAATTACCACAACCTTTAATGCTTTCATGGCCAGATACATATTTTTAAACTAGACATTTATTGCCATCACAGTTTTATCACCTTTTCTGACTTTGGCCATTTCTAGTACCAACAGAGACATGGATGGTCACACACTGATGAAAAGCAGGTGCATTTTTGGATTATTTCTGATGCAAAGTATGCCCAAGTAGATGCAACGGGTCAAGATATAGGGGATATGGGACAAAAATTGTGCCGGAAACTCATTAGCTTGCATTCATTGTGCCACACTGACAAAACAATGAAAATATTTCTGCCAATCTGATGAACTTTATGTGAGTGGATTTACCATAGCGCAAATGTGGCAATGTTATGATCAGTGATAGGAATACTGTGTAAATATGTTCTGCTTAATATACAATATGTGCAGAAATCTGTAGATGATCATAAACTTATCGTTTGCAGCTACCACTTGATGAGAACGATAGAGATCAAAACATTTTTTTATAAAAATGAATAATTACAAACAGCAGCTTCTTGTGCGTCTAAGAGGTCCATCAAAACGTCCATATAACTTAAAATATATGTGATGTTTACATGTAAGTAATGAATAAGTTTTTTGCAAATTTTTGTGAAACACTGTGATTGAAAAATCCATATTTTACATTCAAATTCAAGTCCCAGTGTCTTACCTTCTAGTCTGTTGGTTTCCTGGTAGAATGGTTCCATAATTTGCTGAAAAATTGGAAATAAATCAAGTTTATCATGCCGTACGTAAAACAATAACAAAAACAATAAATAAAATGTACTCTTGATAAATTAAATTCTGTCATATGGTAATCTCTGTTTTAGAGCAAACAGGAGAACCCACTGAAAACATTGGAAGAATAAAGATACATGGGTTTGAAATCATAACCTCAGTGGTGCATAGTAAGGGCTGCAAACTACTGCCGGACAACCAGGCCAAGAAAATCTTTTGAAACATTGTCTTTTAGAGTACATGGATATGGTCCAAATTCAGAAGTACAACATTATGACAACACAAAAAACAAACACAATAAATGTTATTCTTGTTAAAGCAGATGGCTGCTAAGTTAAAATTTTGGACAAGTTAAAGTGTTTAAGCCCATTGCACACAGCTAATCAGAACACTGAAAACTCAAGGATTCAGCAAAATGCAATGTAGAGACTGTGAATGACACTGATCAGCATGGCAGAAGTCCTTGTATATTGGCAATGTATTGTAAAGACTGTAATGGGATTGATCAGGCAAGGCAGGAGTCCTAGCACATCAGCAATACATTGTAGAGGCTGTGAATGACATTGATCAGGCAAGGTAGATGTCCTTGTATATCAGCAAATGTATTGTAATGGTTGTGAATAACACTGATCAGGTAATGCTGGGCTCCTAGCATATCAACAATGTATTGTAGAGGCCGTAAATAGGCTTGATCATGCAAGGCATGAGTCCTAGCACAGCAATGTATTGTAGAAGCTGTGAATGGCATTGATCAGGCAAGGTAAGTCCTTGTATATCAGCAGTGTATTGTAGAGGCTGTGAATGGCATTGATCAGGCAAGGTAAGTCCTTGTATATCAGCAATGTATTGTAGAGGCTGTGAATGGCATTATCAGGCAAGGCAGGACTCCGAACATATCAGTAGCAAACTTTAGACATACAATAATATTATCACAAAACAGTGTGTGTGTGTGTGTGTGTGAGAGAGAGAGAGAGAGAGAGAGAGAGAGAGAGAGAGAGAGAGAGAGATTTAGATTCTTATTGCAAAAGATTTTCAGTCAAATTGCTACGATGTCTGCAGTGTGGCAGTTTATAGTGATGTCTAGCACTGGGGTATCATGCCACAGACATATAACATGATGTCCCACCCAGTCACATTATTCTGACACAAGGCCAACCAGTCCTAACACAAACCTCTTAATGCTGAGTGCCTAATGAGGCAGCTGTTAGTACCATTTTTTATAAGTCTTTGGTATGACTTGGCTGGGGTTCAAACCTGCAACTTCTCTCGTTTGAAGTGAATGCTCTAGCCACTAGGCCACCAGAGCGGTCACACACAAAACAATGAAAAATCTGGATATTATAAGACTTATGACTTTCAAAATTTCAATATAAAATTTTGACATTGTTGATACTGACATTGCTGATGGAAAACTTATGCCAATGTTTCACTGTGTCTTAATAACATGCTGTTGTTGTTATTGTCAACATAAATGGTGATGTTGTGAATTCTTTTTGTTGTTGTTGTTGTTGTTGTTGGGTTTAACGCCATTTTTCAGCAGAAGATAGGCTATGCATGGCGACCAGTTTAATTGGTGGAGGAAGAACCCTGGAAAACCCTGGGAAGAACCACCGACCCACAAGAAGCTACTGGCAGGCTTTCTCATGTACCCATGTTAGCCGAGCCTGAGACTCGAACTCACGCAGACAGAGGTGAGATGGCAGTGATCCATAATGGTGAGCGCTTTAGACCACTCGGCCACTTGGGGCCAACAGTTCTTTTTGTTGTTTAGATAGAACAAGATAGCAAACTTAGGATGTCCAATACTAAGACTTACTGGCAATGACAACTGTGATATTTGGATATGTTAATTTTTAGTCTGCTTCACTTCAGACCTATGGCTCATTGGAGATTACCCAAGGGTTGATAGGATCAATGTGTAATCTGTTTCATGTTACAACCTTAGCTCACAGATAAATCCAAGGGTTGATGGGATCAATGTGTAGTCTGTTTCATTTTATGACCTATAGCTCAAAGGAGATGACCCAACAGCTGATAGGATCAAGAAATGATATAACCATGATTGAGTGAGTTCAAATGATTAAGAGGGTACTCACCCCCACCCCCAAATAAGTAAGTGGTTACAAGAAACAAAATCTGTGAAATCCATGAATATACAAAAGATTTTTCAAGATTTTCCTATTCCAGAGTCTTGACTCTGAATTACCATAGGTGTAAATAAATAATATGCTATGGAATGTATGCAAATGATCAGCAGGTGAATTGATGCTGGATGGTATATAGCAGGTGAGTTGATGCTGGATGGTACATAACAGGTGAGTTGATGCTGAATGTTACATAGCAGGTGAGTTGATGCTGGATGGTACATTGCAGGTGCGTTGATGCTGGATGGTACATAGCAGGTGAGTTGTTGCTAGATGATACACAGAACACAGCAGGAAAATGCAATAATTAGTATAGTACTTTTGATGTCCCTTGAATGTCTAGAAAATAATTAAAAATTATTTAAAGTGTTGTTAAAATATTTCCCTTATCATTAATAGTTCACAAACAAGCACTTTTGGATGAATCACCATACAGGTGTTACTTGGTAGATTTAACAGCATACAGACAAGATGTGATTGGTTACCACCTGTTGTGATGTACATGGGACTTAAAAGTTAGCAACAACCCCTGCACCAATTCACCCACTCAAAACAAATTATTATTAGACAGGCCAATCCTTGATTTGGCTGTTCCTATATCTGGACATACAGTTGTATTGGATTGCATATACAAATAATAATAATAATAATAATAGAAGAAGAAGAAGAAGAAGAAAAAACAAAATTTAAAAAATTTCAATTTATCAAGAGGACCAAGTGGGATTAATATCACTCACCTGGCTTAAATATCTTGACAGTTAACCATGTCAATAAGCAGGTTTATGTATTACTGTAAGAACACAACCTATATAAACTACATCCTAAACTTTATATCATGTTGAATTTACCTATATTACTAGAACCTGATTAAACCTGGGTCAGAAATAGAGACTCACAAGGTGCAAGAAGCTATGCCAATCATAACCAGGATTATGTTTTGTTACGTATATGTAATTAAATTGCTTGTTTGTTAGTTTTAAATTCTTTTTTTATTTTTGTTTCATTATATTTTATTATAATGATAATTTTCACGGAATTTGACTATTTTTGAAAAATCACTTCTCTGTTTTGACCTGATTTGAACGTAAAGGGTATTACATTATCAGTATTTTTAGCTCACCTTGGTTGAGACGTTTTGTAAACACTATGTGAAAATGATTGGCTATTGCTAAGGTCAAGTTTGGCCCACGTGTTAGCTGAGTTGTAAACAGCCTTTCCTTTTTAATTTATTTCCAGTGTGGGAATCTGATTCTTAGATAGGGCTATTCTTGCCTACGTGATAATTGGCAATTTTTTTACTGCGCTGTTCAAATTAGTGATCACGTAGCCCATCATGTGAGCCACCATGTGATCTAAAATCATGGCTTAAAACAGCCATTTGCTAGTAGATCTATCCAGTCGTATTCCTACACCTCAGAGCTCAAGGTGTTTCTAGTGTTGATGCCAGCTTGTTCTGAAGTTCATCTATTTTTGGGAATTTAATAATTTATTCTCTAGAAAACTACGCAAGTGTTCTTCTTTACAAAAGTTCTGGGACAAAGACATTCAGTGGAAATTTATTCTGGAATTCTAAACAGAACATTATAAATTGTGATTCAATGAGGAACTGTTGCCATCAGTACAATGACCTCATCTGACATCATCACCTTCCATATTGGAACTTCACAGAGATTCGAACCTGGATTCAATTAGAACTGTTTAGTGATAGGACTTGTATTTTTCAATTCTAGGATTAATTTCTGGATTATTTTGCACAAACCGTAAGTCCTATCTCATATTTTTACCTTGTTTTCTAGGGAAATAAATTATTTTGTTAAAATTTACAAAGCTTGTCGACTTCACTCTTTTCTTTTGTTACATTTATACAAGCCTACACGTAACAGTTTTTAATATCTGTTGATCTTGCACACAATAAAACACAACATATATCTTGATGGATATAATCATCCTTGCCACATTTGATGTTGTTGTTGTTGTTGTTGTTGGGCTTAACACCATTTTTCAGCACATGATAGGCTATACACGGCGGCCAGTATTAATGGTGGATGAAGAAACCGGGAAATCCCTGGAAAGAACCACCGACACATGAGAAGCTACTGACAAGCTTTCTCACAAATCCACATTCACCGAATCCTAGACTCGAACCCACACAGGCATAGGTGAGATGGCAGTGATCCGTAACGCAAAGCGCTTTAGACCACTCAGCCACTCGGGGCCCCGCCAAATTTGATAAAATACAGATACCGAGTCACTAATGTATTGAAAATCTCTGCCAATCAGATGCAAAATTTTCTAATTAGTATGCATGGATCTTGCTTAAAACTGTTTTGATCCATAATCTTGTTGAATTAAGCCTATTTACCAAGTCTTATCAAAATTAAATCAGAAATACAGTTTCAAAAGTGGTAAAAACTCAGCCAGTAACATGCAAGATCAGTTATTAGTATACACAGATCCCATATATAATCAATCACATGTGAGATAATAATAATAATAATAATAATAATAATAATAATAATAATAATAATAATGGCTTTTTATAAACGAAGACGCTCATTTGGTCAACTGACAAGTTTTATGAGATGAGGTGTCTTTAAACAACAAATACACCTTTACCTTCGATAACTCATGCACATCGGGGTCCAAAAACACAGACCGCACTATAAGCGAGGGCGTGAGTTACCGAGGGACCTCCAAAAAACCCCGCTAGACATCCAGAAAACCGCGGGGTTGGGGGGGGACTGGGCTACTTAATGGCTGAATCCTCGTTTTATAATCAAGTCAAGAAAAATCGTCAATAAAGCGCTTTTTCTGATGAAGTTGTTCGTTATTATCTATATATCACATTTATTTTCAAAATATCCAACATCTGAAGATTGATAACATGATTGCAACTGGTTTCAACAACCAAACACGGTATGCGAAAACATTTGTGTATTGTGTCACAGCTTTTTGTCTTGTTGATTAGTCTGGTTCCCGGAGTGTTGTACAATAGTATTTCACGAAACTAGGAGTCTGAGAAGCAGGGAACCAGACTAACTGTTGATACACTACCAAACAAGATTCCTTTTTATCAAAAACATGTAACATTTATTTTGTCAGACAATCGTCTACATCGAAACTCAATTTTTGTATTTATCAATTAGTAAAATATTCATGCCGTGATTTCATTGCAAAAGTAATAGTGAAACTTCTTATCATGATTGAGGATATCTCTATGTGCGAATTCAAGAAATCTCTGAAACTCGTTTTTCCCACAATGGTCCGTATCTGTGAAACAAAGCTCATTATTTTACGAAGTACTCATTTCGCTTGGTTGCCTTGCTATCTTTAATCACATTTATGATAGACTAAGTAATTTTTAAGGTAGTTTAATTAGATATGTACACAATAAAATGTATCAGAGTGTTCGATTGATCAAATGAAATGAGTTACTTGACATACGACCGGTGCCGCTGGTTCTTAAGCTTGTAGGATTTGTATGCCTTTTGACTTTTTTTCAATTTCACCTGCTTTATTTGATTCAGAAGACGTAATTACCGTGATAACAGAAAAGGAGGCCCTCTTTTTATTTAGTGCAACAATACAACAGATGCTTCCACTAGTCCGATATCAAAACATGGTGGGCACTTAATTAGGCTCTCAGCGAAACGCTCACAGACATAGCTGTTACAGTAGATTGACACATTTTACATTTAATTACAAGTGGACGCATTGCATTTATGATGATTACACTTAAAAGGAACTAAAAGATAGAACTAGAACACAAGTTTCAATTGATAAAATTTTTTATTTAATTGGTATTTATTTATTAAAGTACTGTCTCCGCTTGGCGTAAGTGACATTTTCATTAATCGAAATGTCCTTGAATATTGTTAATTGCGGTTTACTAAGAATGTCATCTGAAAAGAAAATTAACAAATTATATGACTTCTTATTAAAAGTCTTTATTTCCTAATGTTGATTAAATTTCCAGGTCCTATCTACCGTTTTCAATAATAAAACGAGCGATATATCAAGTTTCCGTTACCAATTTTGATCACGATTTTCTTCAAGTTCAACCAATAGGGATCAATTTTTTGGTATTTTCTGGCTTAAAAATTGGGATCCATGCCTGACCCCGCGTTATAAGCGGGTTCGCGAGTTATCAGGGTGCGAGTTATCGAGGGAATGGTGTACTATTAAAAACTAGACAACTGATCTACTGCTACAATAAAATATGCAAAAGGCTTTATGGATGAGCATGTACCGGATTCATACAAAGAGTAGAAGCAAATATGTATAAATATTATAGGTGAGTACATTATATAACAATGTTTTATGGATTAGTAGTACAGGATTGAGCAAATCATACAAAATGATTGTTTTTGTAGATCTTGACTAAGAAGCTTTTTAAAGTTTGGCATGAGTCAGCTGACTTTTATACAAGGTGGTATGGAATTCCGTATTTTGGCTCCTGAAAAAGCAAAACTCTTCTTATAAAACTCTGAATTTGGTTTAGGTAAATATAAATTGTTGTTTGAGATGGATCTTAGTTCATACATATGTACATTTTCAACAAATTTAAAGTAACATTTAAGAAAACCATGAGCCAATCCATGTAAAGATTTATAGACTAGTATACCCTTTTGGAACCGAGTTTTCTGCTGAAATGGAAGCCACTTTAGGGTTTTAAAAAGATCTGTTGATGGTGCATCCAAATCAGTATAAAAAATAACTCTAGTTACTCTTTTTGAAATTTCAGTAATCTATCTTACTATTTTGTATCACTATTACCCCAGACAGAGCAACAGTGTTCTAGGTGTGGTATGATATATGCATCTAAGTGCATATTTCTCTTTTATTGAGGGAGATAAGATTTTATTCTGCTCAAGAGATAAAGCAGTGAGTTAACCTTTTAATGACCTTATCAAGCTGCATTTTCAAGCACAAGATATGGTCCATCATGATGCCAAGCAGTTTTTTATTTTCAGACTGTTGTATATCAATTCCTTTTAGAATTACTTTTAAATCATTTTTCTCAACTTTTACTCTTGCTCCGCTACCTATGATCATGCCTTTTGATTTAGATGCTTTTATCTTCATGCCATTTTGCTCACACCTGTTAATTATTTTTACCAAATCTTTATTTAATTTAGCATAAAAAGTAATGGTCCAAGAACTGATCCTTGTGGAACACCATGTTTTATCACTTTTTTATCTGAAAGTTTATTTAAAATAGAAACTTGTTGTCTGCTTACAAAATAAGCTTGAAACTAAGGTAAGTTTTCATGGTTAACTTGATATATGCTGAGCTTTTCTAGCACGATTTTGTGATTTACAAGCTCAAAAGCCTTTGCAAGGTCAAGAAACAATATGCCTAAGAGGTTACCTTAATCTTTTGATGTTAACCGATCATTCACCATTCTAGTGAGTGTAGTGTAGTATGGCATGAGTGTCTTCATGGAAGATCTTGATCACATAAACCTATATCTAGCTCATTATCACAATAATCCAAGATCTTGATGACATAAGCATATATTTTAAGTTTGATCATAATCTGATCAGATATATAGCTTCCAAAGTGGTGGCAGGCTCCGTCAATCATATATATGATAACCTCTTTGACATACATGCATCTCTTGCTTATTGTTGAACCTGCTGGAGATCTTGGTGATATAAGCACATATACTCCAAATTTCATCAAAAACTAGACCATCAATACAGCCTCCAGAGTGTTAATAAGCTCAGCCAATCAGATACAAAATTCCCTCATTATAATGCCTGGACTTTGCTCATTACTGAATTCATTGAAGGTGCATCAAACAGACAACATAATTTTCTGTCTTCTAGCATATGAAGGCTCAATATTACCGTACTGCACAAAATAATTCCTGAATAAAAACACTGATAGATGTTTACTTAAGACTACCTGGTTCAACTATAAGCCCTCCCTATACCGCTAAATTAGTTGACAAGGTCAGACTCTCTGAGCTCAACATAATATAAAATACTTGGTACATTTAATTACCTTTGTGGGTCAAAACACAATATTCACACCACAGAATAAATACTTTGTACATTCAATTACCTTTCTGGGTCAAAACACAATATTCACACCATAGAATAATTAATTTCTACATTCAATTACCTTTCTGGGCCTAAACACAATATTCACACCATAGAATAAATACTTTGTACATTCAATTACCTTTCTGGGCCTAAACACAATATTCACACCATAGAATAAATACTTTGTACATTCAATTACCTTTCTGGGAATAAACACAATATACACACAATAGAATAAATACTTTGCAAATTCAATTACCTTTCTGGGAATAACACAATATTCACACCACAGAATAAATACTTTGTATATTCAATTACCTTTCTGGGAATAACACAATATTCATACCAAAGAATAATTAATTTCTACATTCAATTACCTTTCTGGGAATAACACAATTTTCATACCAAAGAATAATTAATTTCTATATTCAATTACCTTTCTGGGTAAAAACACAATATTCACACCATAGAATAAATACTTTGTACATTCAATTACCATTCTGGGTCAAAACACAATATTTACACCATAGAATAATTAATTTCTACATTCAATTACCTTTCTGGGCCTAAACACAATATTCATACCGTAGAATAAATACTTTGTTCATTCAATTACCTTACTGAGCCAAAACACAATATTCATACCATAGAATAATTAATTTCTACATTCAATTACCTTTCTGGGTCTAAATACAATATTTAAACAATTAGATAAATACTTTGTATATTCAATTACCTTACTGAGCCAAAACACAATGTTAAAACCACAGAATGAATACTTCTTTTATACTTAAGTATGAAATATAGAGACTTATTGGTGAAATAGTTTTCATATTTTTTCAATCCTATATTTTTAAATGTGAAAAATATATCTTTATATTTTCACATGTTAAAATATAAGATTTCCCATCATTCCATGCAATGCTTGATTGTGTTTACCTACAAAAGTTGTACCCACAACAATAAAAAATTTGTGAGCTAGAACAAATAAATAGATGCTGCATAACATGAAAGACACGGAAATTAATCTTTCATAAAGAAATCTGACCAGATGCCATTCACACCTCTCTTATTCCCCACACTTTCTTTACAACAAATGACAAATCTGCTGTGATGCATTGCTGAATCAGACTTGTATTGTTTTCAGACAGGGTCAAATAGTATACAAAATGACAAAAATGTAATTTACTGCAATAGAATAAGTCAACTGAACCCTACCACTTTCTTAAGTCAGATTGGAGCAAGTTTAGTATATAATAAAAAGAAACTCTTCTTTTTCTATGTTAATACCTGATATATTTCATCTTGCGGTACCAAAAACTATATATTTTAACTTATGGCTTTGCCACTCTTTATAATATCATGGTTTTGGTACCACACAACAAAATATATCTGGTATTAATGAAGGAAAAAAAATATCCTCTATATACATTTCATTACCTTATTGAGCCAATACACAATATTCAAACCACAGAATAAATAAATTCTTTAAACATTCAAGTACTTTACTGGGTCAAGACACAACATTTAAACCAGTGGATAATTACTTTGTACCTAACTTCCTCAATACAAGGAAGTCCCTTCATTACAACATAGTTATGATACAACTATGGCCATGGATCCATTTTCATTAAATCGTAATGCTAAAATCAAAAAAAGAAGTCAGCTCAGTTTCAAATTCAACATTTATTCTTCATTAGCATCAACTCAAGACTGACTAGAAGTCGAAAATTCCTTGACAATTTTGTTGATTTGGTGAACATTATCTTTTCTGATTGGTCATTACTAGCCTGATATCCTAAATCTTTTGTTATCATGAGTAATAAAATCAGTGCTTGGGGCATAAAATCAGGCTAGTTCTACCTGCACAATAACTCTTGACCATAATCATACTAAATTTTACTTGATGAGTGGGTTAGTGGTTTAACACCTGTCCATCTGCACCATAAGCATTTCTTTACCTGGTCAAGTGCGGGACATTGGTGGGAACTCAGTTAACACAATAAACAAATCAGTTAACCCTTAATAGGGAATGCTGACTTGCACTTCATTTGATACATCGAAGGCAAGACTACTTTGTTAATTGTTACAATGGAGACCAGCAGTAATTTTCATTTTCTCCAATGGATTAGTGACAGCAGGGCTGTTAGTAATCTGACAGCAAAATCACTGACCTCAGGTTAGTGAATTAGCATTAATTTTGAACCCTGCTGTATATTTGATTACCTTACTTGGCCTTGAAACTATATTAAAACCTTATAATAAATACTATATACATTCAAAAATGGGTCAAAACACAATATTCAAAACAATAACATAAATATTTCCATTACCTTAATTGACCAGAACATAATATTCAAATAGAAGGATTTTATTTTATACATTCAATAAACAAAATGGCCAAAACACAATATTATAGCCATATAATAAATACTTCATACAGTCAATTACTTTCTGGGTCATGACACAATACTTAAACCATTGGATAAATACTTGATACAGAACTTCCTCAATATAAGGAAGTCCCGTTATTATCATACAGTTACTTTCATAAAGTGAATATGCTCATGGATCAACTTTTATTAACAGCAGTAAAATTAGGTCAATCACGTAGCTCATTATAAAATGGTCTCGCTATAAAGTCATATACTCTGACTCCCATGGAAAAAGTTAAAATGAGTGAGTACATTATATTCATTTACCTTTCTGGGCCTGGATACAATATTGCTGCCACAGGGTAAATGACATATACATTCAATCACCTTTCTGGGCCTTGATACAATATTACAGCCATAAGGGTAAATGCTATATACATTAAATCACCTTTCTGGGCCTGGACACAATATTCCAGCCATAAGGGTAAATGCTAGATACAATCACCTTTCTGGGCCTGGATACAATCTTACAGCCATAAGGGTAAATGCTATATGCATTCAATCACCTTTCTGGACCTGGATACAATATTGCTGCCATAGGGTAAATGCTATATGCATTCAATCACCTTTCTGGGCCTGGATACAATATTACAGCCATAGGGTAAATGCTATATACATTAAATCACCTTTCTGGGCCTGGATACAATATTGCTGCCATAGGGTAAATGCTATATGCATTCAATCACCTTTCTGGGCCTGGATACAATATTACAGCCATAAGGGTAAATGCTATATACATTAAATCACCTTTCTGGGCCTGGATACAATATTACAGCCATAAGGGTAAATGCTATATACATTAAATCACCTTTCTGGGCCTGGATACAATATTCCAGCCATAAGGGTAAATGCTATATACAATCACCTTTCTGGGTCTGGATACAATCTTACAGCCATAAGGATAAATGCTATATCCATTCAATCACCTTTCTGGGCCTGGATACAATATTACAGCCATAAGGGTAAATGCTATATACATTAAATCACCTTTCTGGGCCTGGATACAATATTCCAGCCATAAGGGTAAATGCTATATACAATCACCTTTCTGGGTCTGGATACAATCTTACAGCCATAAGGGTAAATGCTATATCCATTCAATCACCTTTCTGGGCCTGGATACAATATTATAGACATAAGGGTAAATGCATTCAATCACCTTTCTGGGCCTGGATACAATATTACAGCCATAAGGGTAAATGCTATATGCATTCAATCACCTTTCTGGGCCTGGATACAATATTACAGCCATAAGGGTAAAATGCTATATACATTAAATCACCTTTCTGGGCCTTGATACAATATTACAGCCATAAGGGTAAATGCTATATACATTCAATCACCTTTCTGGGCCTGGATACAATATTACAGCCATAAGGGTAAATGCTATATACATTAAATCACCTTTCTGGGCTTGGATACAATATTACAGCCATAAGGGTAAATGCTATCTCCATTCAATCACCTTTCTGGGCCTGGATACAATATTCCAGCCTAACGGTAAATGCTATGTACATTCAATCACCTTTCTGGGCCTGGATACAATATTCCAGCCATAAGGGTAAATGCTATATCCATTCAATCACCTTTCTGGGCCTGGATACAATATTCCAGCCATAAGGGTAAATGCTATATACATTCAATCACCTTTCTGGGCCTGGATACAATATTCCAGCCATAAGGATAAATGCTATATACATTCAATCACCTTTCTGGGCCTTGATACAATAATCCAGCTGTATGGTAAATGACATACACTCAATAATGGGATAAATACTTCATACATTAAATTAATATACTGGGCAAAGACAAATCTCCTGAAAGATTATCAAGTGAAGAATTAAATGAGCATCTTTCTTCAAAACTTATTAAAAATAAGTCCAATCTGATTAAAATCAGATCTGACAAAATCTTATTGCAATTTGATCTCCAAAGAGGTAAAAATCTCAGCCAATCAGATAATATGCGTAGATCATTCACATAACCAAACTTGTCCAACATCTTAATAATAAAAAAAACCCAACTATTTAACACATTTGCTAGAACTCCAGTTGCTAGACTACTGACAAACTCAGCCAATTAGATGGAAATACATATCAACTTCACTCCTAATTAAATCATCCAGGATCTTGATGATATTAGAATACTTATTAAGTCTGATGTAAGCTGTATAAAAAATACAGTCGTTATAGTTGTAAGAAGCTCAGCTAAGATTATGTTATTATGTGAGAACTATCAGAGCCATGCATGATCTTGATCGTAAAAGCCTGTGTTTGAAATCTGTTAAAAAACAGAAAAAATATGGCTTCCAGAATGATAAAAAGTCCAGATATAGACATATATCCAACATTTAACTAAAATCAGATCAGAACTATGGCTTCTAGACTGGTATTAAGCTCAGCTAATCCGATGCACAACTGCCTCATAAATATGCATGGAGTTTGCTCGTTATCAATGTCATCCAAAATATACAAGATATATGCATATATTCTAAATTTAAATAAAACTGGATCATAAATATGGCTTATAGAGCAGAAATTTTCTCAACCAATCTGATGCAACCAATTCACCCCTATAATATGAATGGCTCTCACTCATTACTGATATTGTCCATGATCTTGTTGATACATGTATAAGCAAATATTTTCGGTCTTATCTTTTAAAATCAGATCACAGTTATGGCTTCCACAGTGGTAATAAGCCAGCCAATCAGATGCAAGATTATATCATTAAAATGCATGGATCATGCTCATTACTGAATCAATCCATGTTCTTCATGATATAAACCCGTATTTCAAGTCAGATGAAAATCTGAACAGAAATATTGCTCCCAGTGTGGCAAGTCAGCTGAAGATCACCTCATTTTTTGCCTGTGGATCTAGTTCATTATCAAACATGTCTGAGATCTTGATGATATGACCACATATTCGAAGTCTGGGTCAGAAAATTGGCTCAAAAGGTGGTAACAAGGTCAGCCTATCGGATGCAAGATCACCTCTTTAACATGCATGGGTTCTTCTCTTTTTCAAACCCATTCAAGATCTTAAAATAAGCTGATATTTCAACTGTAATCAAAATGGGATAGGATTCCAGAGCATTAACAATCTCAGCCAATCTGATGCACGATCATTTCATTAGTATGCATGTCTCGGTGATTATCAAACTTGTCCATGACATAAACATATATTCCAAGTCTAAATGAAAGCAAATAAAAATTCTACCTTCAGACCGGTTACAAGCTTACCCAATAAGATGCAAAATCACCTCATTAGTATGCATGGATCTTGCTCATTGCCATGTTCATTCAAGAGCTTAATGATACATGTATAGGCATACATTCATAGTTCGATAAAAATCAGCTCAAAAATGTCAACCAGAGTGGTAATGAAGTCAACCAATCACCTTGTTAGTATGCATTGATCTCATTCATTACTGAATTCATATTAGACTGTAATGATACAATCATAAAATTCCAAGTCTGATCAAATTTTAATCAGAAATATGGCTTCCAGATTGGAAACAGGGTTAGCCAATCAGAAGCAAAATCACCTCATCAATATTCATTGATCTTGTTCATTATCAAAATCACCTGAGATTTTAATGACACAAACTCATATTCTAAGTTTGACTGAAACTGGATCAGAAACATGGATTTCAGATTGTTAACAAGTAACTCACAACAGATGAAAATACAACAGATGCTTGACCGTACGATGATTTCACTTCATCCTTATTACCAGGTGTGCTAAAAAGTAAATTCAGTGTTTTATCTCTTCAAAAGAATAAGATGTTACCAGTATCTATCTCAAGAACAGATAAAAATGTTGTACAATGCCTACGTCATGCCACATTTAAAACAATGCCCTTCTGTTTGTGGTAATAGTGAAAGTACTTGGTAGCAGGTTAATTATTTTGCGTAACAGCTTTGTTGTCTATAGTCATCACAACTTGTAAAAGAGTTGTTTACATATAAAATACATGCAAGTAAGGAAAAATGAAAGACTGATTTGTTGATCAAATCAGATTCTTTAAACAAAGTTATTATTATTATTATTATTATTGTTGTTGCTGTTGTTGTTGGTTACTATCATTATTATTATTATAATTGTTGGTTATTATCATTATCATTGTTATTATTGTTACTGTTGTTGGTTATTATTATTATTATTATTATTATTATTATTATTATTATTCAATATTTAAACCATAAGATAAATCATCATTATCTTATTATTATTATTATTATTATTATTATTATTATTATTATTATTAACAAAAGATAAATACTACATACATTCAATTACCTTACTGGGCCAAGACACAATATTCAAACCTTAGCATTTTACTTGTCGTAATTATAATATGCATCCTTCTCCATGGAGTTAGCTGGGTAAGTAAATTTATTTTCAGCATTTAATATTATCGGCAACATATCCCCATTCTATTATTACAGTATAAAAATCAACATGCCCTAAAACAACATCAGAACTAAGCAACTGATTATGCTAAATCTATATGTGATGAATATATCAACATTTTTATTTCGGCCCCCATCCACGTGTTATACAAACAATCCAAATTTATTTTAAAAAATTAAAGACAGCAAAAAAGTAATGAGATAGACTATAATGTTCAGCAGTAGCATAACTTACTCAGACACTCTGTAAACAAGAGGCCCAAGGGTGCCTGGTATAACTCACCTGGGTAGCTAACATACCAGTACATGTGTCTCATCTTGTGAATGCAAATTCACACATATATTCAAACTGTAGTGGGGAAATAAAAGTTTGGTGCCCATATTTACTACACTGTTATTGTTGGGTGTCACTTATCTTCTCACCCAGACCATCTTCTCAGCACAGAATGAATAAGACATTTATACAAGAAGCCTTCTACCCTGGACCTCTCCCAGCTCCTAGGGACTGGACCTTGATTAAAAAATTAAAACTGTTCCTAGTCCCACGATTAAAGTCCATACATATACTTGGCTTTATAAGGGTATTTACTCTGTGCAGTTAGCTTGGATTATTGGGTCTGTCCTTACCCCTGTGGCCCTGCCCATGCAGTCATAACCACTGAGATCTCACCATGGGAGCTGTGGTGGCTCAATGATTTAGGAGTTGGACTCGTGACCAGAAGGCTGCAGGTTTGATTTCCACCAACTGATAAACCTGGATCTTCATTAATGTGTGGATCAGTGTGATCAAACTCATTGAAAAGGAAATTTACGACATCTAGAATGTTGAAACATTTCATTGTAAACACAAATACCACTAATTAATCAAGTGATATTTGTACAACAGCAATTTCTTGAGTCATAAACCTTGTCTCTTGTTATATATTTATCCAAGGAACCATGTATTAGAACAGACTATTTTCATGGTTTTGACCCATTTTAATATCAATCTTGCATCAGTTACCTGTAGTTCTTGATTAAAACCATAAGCAGTGTAGTGGAGACATGTACTGTGCCATGTACAATGAGGACAGGGATGAGTAAAATTCTTGCAAATTTTTTTTTTCCTGAACCCTGCTTATTAACATTCATGTATGTAATTCACAACTTTCCATGATTTCAAAATATATTTTACATACCAAATGTGATCAAGATATATGATCAGAAATATGGCTTTTAGAGTGGTAATAAGCCCAGGCAATCAGATGCAAGACACCCCCATTACTGTATGTCTAGCCCATTATTTAACTTATCAACACCTTGATGGTATACACACACAGTATATTCCAAGTCTTATCAAAACTGGACCAGGAATATGGGGTTGTAACAATCTCAGGCAATCAGATACAGGATCACCTCATTAGTAAATGTGGATCTCACTCATTATCGAACTTGTCTGAGATCTAGATAATGTAAGCATACATTCCAAGTTTGATCAAAATAAGATCAGTTACACTGCCTATAGTACTAACAAGGTCAGCCAATCAAAAGCAAGATCAGCTTAATAATATGCATAGAACAAGCTCATATCTGAACTCATCTGAGATACTGATGATATAAACTTATGTTCCATGGCCTCTGGAGTGGTAACAAGGAAATGTTGACAGACATGCAGCCATGCCATAAGTTCATCACGTCTTACAACCAGGTGAGTAACAATGGCTCTAAGAAACAGGATCTAAATATTGTTCAGACAACTATAGGTACATGTACTGGTTTTTCTTGGCTCACTGCACGTATTATATTGTTATCTGTGTTAGATATGAATACTTACATAAATATATAGATCATGATAACAGCATGGTCTTCAACAACTTTATAATGACTGGTTTTATATTGTTCTAAATAAAAATACTTAACAAATAAAGACAACTGGTTCCCAGCCTGCTGATATAACAACACAGAAGAACTCAGAAATTTTGGCTTTTGTAAAATATTTTATAGGACTGTTTTAAAACATGTACTATTGTTGAAACAAAGATATCTTATGGAAACGAAACTGCGATAGTGTAAACCTAGTATGCAGTGCATAATGACTTGGTCAAAGTACAGAAAAATTCAATCTGATACTAATAATGATGACAGGCATGCACAACAACTCAAAAGTCAATGCTACAGAATGGTGACTTGCTCGCAGAGTCTATAAAAGAATGGAAAATTTAGGGCAAAAGCTTGTCTCCTTTTGAAAATAAGGGGAACTTTCTGAATATAAGATAGATTTATCAAAGAAAAAATTTAGGGCTTGAACATATAATGTATTAAATTAAGAAAACATTTTCTGAAGTAACATGTTTTTTTACCATATTTATTCATAATACATTAATTTAAGAGAGCATCAACTACTTCTTAAATCTAGCCCTTGCAAGTAAGAAAACATACATTCACCATGTCTTTTGGTTTGTTTTGGCAATAAAAGTGCCATAAGATCACTGCAATGTAAGTATGAAGAGAGTTTTTCTCCACTTGAAGAGAGGGACAGTGTCAAATTTTGCCATTAGGGCCTACTTGATAAAGTTGGCAAAGCCCTATAGTATAACAAATCTCTCCTTTTTTTCTGTATGTCCATCCATCCATCAACAATTTTGTTTCTAAAGGACAACTTGCCCAGGAATTATTTGATTTTAACAAAACTGCTGTGCAGCTTTATACTTAAAGGACCTTGAAAGAATTCAATTTCCAGCTTTCTGTGCCATTATTTAAGCAAGTTACTGGCCCAGTCCTGCTAAAATTTGTTTCTGCAGCTTGAACTTACCAAAGCTTGTTGAATTTAAACCAAGTTTTGTATCAAGTTTTATATTGATCAGACCATGAATATATTTAAATTACCAACATTTTGCAACATTAGGAGTTATAGCCCCTGATTGCATGTCTCCCTGACTTTTGTTTTTGCAGCATAACTTTATAAAATGTTTGGGGGATTTCAACCAAATTCTGCATGCTGTTTCATGTTAATGAAATTCTGAGTTTGATTTCAGCACTGCATGACATTACTGATAATGATTATGAATTTTAAAAAAATAAAACATTTCCCAGCTTTGTATTTCAGTTTTTCAGCATTTTCACCAAGCATTTTTTAAAAGTGAAAATGAATTATTTTAAACCTTTGTAAATGAGAGACAGTTAAAAAAAAAAATGCAGATGCAGTTTTGAATTAGTGGATGAGATACTGCTGCACGACACCTATTGCATACCTGCCAAACTTCCTGACACTGTGTGTGTGTGTCTGTGTGTGTGTTTGTATGTGTGTGTATTTGTGCTTGTGTGATCTCCAAGTGAGCCACATTACATAACTGAAAATAAGTTCTTGAGTCATATAAGCCAATACAAAATTAATCAAAATTCAAATCTGAATAGAGAAAAACCCTGATTTCTTTAAGGAATTTAACAAACATCCCAAAAAAAGTCATAAGTAGCATTTTCATATATCATTACCACTCTCACACACATACATTACAATAAGCATTTTCATATATCTTTACCATCCTCACACACATGGTATAATTATCCATTTTCATCTATCATTACAACTATCATACACACGTTATAATTTGTATTTTCATATATCATTATCACTCTCATACACACTAATGCACAATCAAAACAATCAGAGACATATACCGGTACCACACAGAGATCTGCAACACCCCCACTACTGCAGCCTTTTAATGCAAATAAGTGTGCTGACATGGTGATTGTCTAGGTAGATGACCATTTATACTTACATAGTGACTATTGAGACAGGGATGTAAAGAACTAGTGTTATGTATATTTAACTTATATTGTGTGCTTGACCTTTGTCCATGGTTGAGGGTAGCGATTTAGCCTGCCTGACTATTGTCATGGCTGAGAGATGTGTCTACTTGATTTCTGTCATATTGTTTACTAAACTTTAAGCTCAAAATCTGACCTTGTTTATGAGTTAGTGAAGTTTTCCAGAAAATACTATTGCAACATAGGTCTGGTGACAGTCTGTATATAAATAATGTGGTAAACAAGTTATTTATTCCTGTTTTAAGTTCAGTTTGTGGAATCATTTACTGTTGTGTTCAGATATAATTTGAGAGGAATTATTTATTTAAATTATTCACTAGAATTACAAAGTCTTAATTGACCTTTTGGACTAAAACACTACTTGTATTGATAACTCATTCAAAGAAATTCTGGATTATATCATTTTCGTACATCAGGACATTCAAGACTCTTGGTACAACAGGACATTCAAGAATATTGGAATTCATTCAGAACATTCTGTACTTTTGGACTTGTACAGAACATTTAGTATTATTTGGGTTTTAATTCACAATACTGTATGTGTCTTTTATATTTTCACTTGTTTTCAAGGGAAATAAATTATTTTGTTGAATTTTACTAAACTCATTGGTTTTGCCTCTTTATAGTTTGTGACCAACGAGTCTTAGCACTAATAATTGTGTTACAGTAGTAAACAGGTAATGATACTTTAGCTGCTTGTTTTAACAGTAATGACTTTTTGTAATTCACTAATTTGTGATGAAATTTTGACAGTAATGCCAAGGCATCTGATAAAGGTTTTTGAAGACACATTGAAGCACTGTTCCATAAATCTGCATTACACATTGCATTATCGTCAGATGGAGATGATTTCTCACCATTCAAAAATGTCAAAAATTAAGAATAATACAATTTGAAAATTGAACAGTTTTCTGGAAATGCAATAATCTCTTAAATAAAACAAATGAAAGTCAACAAATGACTGACGAAGATATGCATGAATTAGAACAATTACTTGAGAAAGTAGGCCTGGGGTAGTTATCAAATTCAGGGTTTTTCATTTTTTAAATGATACAAAACATTACTTAATTGCACAAAGAATTAGGAAGTGCATAAAATATATTGCAGTTATTTCAAAGATAGCATCTTAGCTAATGTTCAGATTCTAAATACTGTACTTTAATTTTGCAATCAGCTTTTCAAATATTGTGCATTCTGCCAAAAAGTTAGCTTTTAAATGACAACAAATATGGCCCAATTGAATAAAACATGAAAAAATTCATAAAATAGTGCAACTGATACATTTCTGATATTTATTTCAAAGACACAAATTTATGCTCCTGTTTAATCCATGGGTATGTCCCTTAAAATTAGCTTTCCTAAAACTTGTACAATCAACTGAAAATTTTATTTCACTTTTAAATAAACCAAATATGACTTCATTTAATGGAAGATGAAGAAAAATGAATAAAACACAGCACAGATTTTACCGAACAATTTGACTACTGATGTCGCACCCACCCCTTGGACTCATTACTCACATAATAAAATAATTTTTTCACAAAATTTCAAAAAATATACAAATCATAATATCATTCTTATTTTAAATATTGATGATACTTTCAAATCATAGAATTAGAAAATCAAACTTAAAATTTTGAGATGCAGTATGAAGACATGCTTTTGTGGTAGACTTGCAATGTAACTGCCCCCATAGTGCTCTCACTTAATCATACACCGCCAAGAGATATTAACAAGATCTTTAGAAGATCTTGTTGTTAGTTGCAAATCTCAGTGTTAAATGCAGATATTAAATGTGTTCATAGATACCTGCTCTCTCACACATACTGAGTGCTTGAAATGACCTAATGGGCTCTCTTACCTATCCAAATTTTCCTAATGGGCTCTCTTCACTCATGCAAATTGGCCTAATGGGCTCTCTTTACTCACACAAATTAGCCTAACTGGTACTCTTTACCTATGCCAATTAGCCTAATGGGTTCTTTTTACTAATGCAAATTAGCCTAAATGGCACTCTTTACCTATGCCAAATAGCCTAATGGCTCTCTTTACCTATGCAAAATGGCCTAATAGCAATGCTAAACGCCTAAATATTGTGAATCAATTAAGCAATCTGTGAATCTCATACCATCTCTATTTCATTCAACTGTCTATATGAAAATTAACTATATGAACTACCTAGTGGTGATAGTATTCCATGAATATTTATCACAAATCATGAAAGCTATGTGAATCATGAATGTTCAGTTTACGTAAGTAAAAAGTTATGGGCATATATCACAGTTTTAAAAAAAGGTCTCTCTTACTCTCTCTTTGACATCAGAAATCAAGTTTTTATGAAATGGATCATGTTGGGGGTTGGGGAGTAAATAAAAGTCATTGGGGTTTTTTGTGTGACACAGTGATATGGCAGGTATGCATTTGCCCTCAAATACAGGAAAAAAGAAAACATAAAAGCAGACATACAACAGACACCAACATGCAAATAATTCATAATGGAAGTTAACTGTACATATTATAAACAAGATCAACTAGATTTCAAATGAGGATCTTTCATACAAGAAAATGTAACAAAGGTGCACACTTACATAACAAAATTAGTTTACCTGTGACTTCCTACCCTTCATTATCTGCAAATTAATCAGTCAAATAAAATATAAATGAAATAATGTACTACTTAGTTTGATATCCTTGCAACTACTACATACTTGTTCTATGAATTTTTCAGACTGCCAGAATAGTCATAGTATTGCAATAGAGTAAAAAAAATTTTAAAAAACCCTGACTATCTGCATTCATTATGAGACATGGACTTGTCAATAGAATAGACTTTCCAACTAATCCAAAAGTCAAGGGAAATGGTGTATATAAAATTGATGTTTAATTACTGAGGCTAAGTAAAAGCATACTTAAACAGAGTTCTTCAATTTATCAGCTACAAGCCGCTTACTTTCAGAAAGATGGCCATTCAAATACATACTAGTGTTATTCATTACAAGAAATGGCACGGATATGCTCCCTACCCTTCTTACAATGCATCCTGTTATCCTCATGATAAAACTTCAAAACTTTAGTTGATTTCTTTAAATTAATCAATATTTTATCGATATCAATTGCTTCCTTTGCATATCATGCAATTCTGCTTTTAAGAAATTTATGTGAATTATTCATCTGTAATTGGTTTATGAAAAAATGCAAGAAATATTAAGAGCAATGTGTCACAATCACTGCATAACTAAATAGTTTAGCCGTCATGTGATTTTATTCCACCTGAAGTGCCCTTAAAGAGAACTACATTGCGCCTAATTTCAGGAAACAAAACTGATGCAGTACATGTATATGGACCATCTTTCTTCATATTATAATGTATACTCAATCTTGAGAGATTTTAAATTTAGCTGCTTGTGCTGTTGCTTGCTCAGTTTTGCAATGAAGCCACTTGTGTTTGCATAAATTACACAAAGCTTTAACTTTCTTAAAAAGGGAAAGGTAGAACTGCATAATTCAGCATTAAATAACATTTTTTTCCCTTAGATTAAAAAGAAAACATTTTAAAATGGAGTGTGGGGGGTTATGAAAGAAAAAAGAGAGGATATTTGCTTGAAATGAGTAAATATTGGATATATGGATATATTTCATCAAGCAGGTGAATATACTTAAGTTTTTCAGCCATGAGATGAAATATATCCATTATTCACCTGGAGGAAGTGAATTTTCTTTTTTAATACCACATACATTAAAAAATAACATGCATTTAGAGTGTTGGTATAAAGCAATTTGATATACCAATACTACTGGTATATCAAATTGTGATCTGCCCATGGTGCAATAATACGCATATATAAACATTCTTGCGAGCGTCTGCAGTTGATTCTAGATCAATGATCAATTTCCGCACATTAGTCACTAGTGACGTATGAAAAATAATGATGAAATGTATTAATAATCCCCGTTTTCTAAATTAATTTAATATGGCAAACATTTTCATCACAATCCTTTCTGCTTTCTGTTCTCCCCTCCCCTCTCATGTATAACGGACAAACTGCGCAGAAATGTGGAATGAGAGAAAAAAGGAATTTGGGCTGGATTAAAACCTTGAAATAGAAATTAAACCAAGTAACCTACAAGAATATGGTTCGTACTAACGAAACGTGTGCACTTTCTTTGGGATTTATCTACAGTGTTTATCAATGATACAATGTTGCAAACCAGTAAATTCCTCGGTTACGTGGTACACATACTGTGATATATTTAATGTTATGTTTTTGTTTGGTTTTTAACATACCATAATGTTCTAAAAAATTGATTATTATTATTTAAATAAGAAAAATGTCCAAATGCCTGCCCCTCTCTCTCTCTCTCTCTCTTGACCATAGTAGCAAGATACGGGCTAAAATATATGAATTGATGAATGTTGAGGATTTTATTTTGTGTCACCCACGATATCTCTGGACTTATGAATGATGGTAAAATTTAAGTCAAACCGAGCAAAGGATGAGAGAGAGACAGAGACAGAGACAGAGTTTTAAAGTCAAACCGACCACAGAGAGAGAGAGAGAGAGAGAGAGAGAGTTAGTTTATGGTCGATTGTACTGTTGCTAAAGCAGAATAATGGCTTAGATCAACTGTAAATATATTAAAATATTTTAATTACCTCTTGTTGGTTCGTTAGTTGGCTTAGTTTCTATTCCACATTAATTTCCATGCTCCGGTATGTGAAAGGCGTAGCTATCCAAGTGTTGCTAGTGCACTACTTTTATCATTAAAACCATCTTTCATGTTTAAATCGTAAGTGCGTGTTATATTGATTTAATCAATATGGAGAAAAAAGAAACCAAGAAAAGAAAACAATCAACTTATCAATATGCAGAAGTGATTGCAAATAGCCACTAAAGGCATAGAACTACATTTTGTAGCGGACACACTCAGGGATGTGAGGAGTTCATTCACTAGGTCAATACACGGCTGCCTGTAGCAAATCTGAACTCCATTCAAAGGGCAAATATATGTATTTGTATGTGATATAAATAAAATATATGTACAGTATGTACGCTGTATCAATGATATACCACTCACTGTATAGATTTTTCATTAAAAGGAAACTCAGCAAGCTTCGTTTCATTTTAATGAAAAATTTATACATCTCGTGGTATATCACTGATACAGCATACATACTATACATATATTCTATATTTATTTTACGTTTAAACTTACTGGCTAGCAATATGTATAAGAGACTCAAGTAGCAGATTTCTTATTGTATCCTGAGAGACAATCTCAGCAGTTAATTGTTGATGTTTTACTGTATTTTGTGTGTATTCACGCAGAAAATATCAGCAGCAATGTAATTTTCCTTCAAAATTCAAAGAGAAACAATAATTTTTAAAAAATTTATGAAATGAGGTATATGCCCATTTTTAGGTTTGAACCTGATTGAACTGCATGCAAGGTGGGCAATACTTACCACTAGACCACATGTTTCTAAAAATAGCTCCAAATTTCATAATCATAATATTGGTGCAGCAGTGAAAAAAACATATATTTCAATTCATTGAATTATCAAAGATATTTCACTTGGAAAACCCAGTAACTGTTAATAATGGGTAAGGACTGAGGTTAAACAGGAGCCAGATCTATAATAGAAAATTTGTTAGGGTAGCCCTAATTTCGTATACTCAATAAAAAAGGCAATATTTGGGAGGAAATTTGGCAACTACACAGGACATTCTAGCACCCACTTAGAGGTTGATGGTCATTCCAAACATTCTATAAGATTACCTGTTCCCAAAGGAAATGCCTCACATAAAAATTTGTCCTGAAACTCCTAGCTACATAGCAGATCTTCTTTTTAAATAAATGACATATTAACACCACATGTTGTTGTTGTTTCAGGTTTATTGCCATTTTATTGCATGATAGGCTATACATGGCTGCCAGTATAACTGATGGAAGAACTCTGGAAAACCCCAGTAAGAACCACTGACTCACAGTAAGCTATTGGCAAGCTTTCTCACATACCCACATTGGCCGAGCCCTAGACTTGAACCCATGTGGACAGAGGTGAGATGGCAATGATCAGTAAATGCGAGCGCTTTAGACCACTCGACCACCTAGGGCTCCCTGTAGCATATGTATCATGGTGTTTGTTACAAAGATGTTGCTTTGGTGACTACAGCAAGTACTCATAAAATTTACAACAAAAGATTCACTACAGAAAGGAACTAATAACTTTAATGAACCTTGAAAAAGCAGACCTGCACAGTGAAAAAAAGGATGAACTAAACAATGCATGACTAATGCAACCAATACATGATTCCTTAATGGTACATTTAATTACATATCTTTGTGGGGGTGGGGCTGGTACCAAGGACAAGTATAATAATCCCGAAGGGTTTTTAAAATCGTTTGTGATCATTTCAGAAATATACCTGAAGGAGAGGTCTCACATTTTCATCCTCCATGTATCTGTGGATGAGACCTACCACCACAGGATAGTTGTTGACATATTCCTCATATATCTTCAGGTAAAACACCTTGTCAAGAAAAAGAGAATCTAGCATAAGTACATGTGCTCAGTAATTTCAAATAATATTAATCAAATACATTTCTATTAATATTTTCTCGGCAAGCCTTGTGATTTTAATCCATAAACCAGCACGCAGTGTAACAAATGACTTTCTAAACATTATATAGCTGCTGTAAGAGATTTTGCCATTACCTTGTAATTATGATGTCATTACATTATATGTGATATTATAAGGTTATATCAAAACACTTCAACATAAACAATACAAAATGTGTTTTGCAAAACTTTTTTTTCATATTAATGAAGGCATGTGATAAAGTTATGCAGCACAAAATCATGATATGGCTAAGTGATACAATTTTGAAATGTATGCCAAATTTTATAAATTTACTTGATTATTTGAATGATAGTATCTTTGACTAAAAAAAAATCGAGACTGAAATTGTTTGGGCATTAAAGCAAAACTTTGTTAAGGGAATGACTTGCCATGAGTTTGAAACTATTTCCGATTCTCTGTTCATCTCCAGAAATGCCAATCTCTTTCTCCAGACCCTGAACAAAGTCCTTGTGCTTTGAATGGATCTCGTCCAGTTTGTAAAACATCGTTGTCACATGTGATGGGTCAATGATAGAATTGGACTTCTGTGCATGGGTCTGCAGAAATATCTTTGCCTGAAAAGATTATTTATATAATCTGAAAAATGCTAGAAACATATCTAGAAAGCAGCCTAGTTATCAAACAAAAATATTTTCAGGAAAATTCATGCTAGAGGGGAGGTCAAAGAAACAAAGATCCAAGTGAAAAATTGATGACAGGGTTGACGCAAAGATGTAATGGCTAGTGATTATTCGTCTTAGATGTCCTTATTCCCTGACTCTACACAACTATCAGCTATGATAACAAACAGATAAACATAATTCAGTTATGTTTCAGAAACCTTAAGCTTCCAGATCATAGTTAATGTCAGTGCACAACAATAATTTTCAACTAGTACAGGTTTATCTTAATATTATGAACATGTAGTAAAATGCTTAATATGTTTGACATTTTCTTTTATTTTATTCCACACACACACAAACACACACACTCCCATATACTGCATTCAACACATTTTCAATTATTTCACATTATAAAGCACTTAATTATAATAAACATTCAACTATAACATAGTTACACCAAGTTTTACCTAGCTCTCCTTTACTGGGATACTACCTAAAGCATCCAACAAAGCTGACAAACAGAATGATACAAATAATTAAGTTATATTTAAAAAATTCTCAACCATAGAAATGACAAAAAAATGTCAATGACTAATTTTACCAAGCATGTGACTATCTTAGAATCATGATTGTTAGGCAAAAAGAAAAATATGTGTCCACTCAACCAAATGTCCATTTTTTGTTGCTGACACTAGCACTTTTTCCCCCCAAGGTAAAAATGTTTTTTAAAAATTTTAAATAAAATTTCTTTAAAATTTATTTTAAATGTCCCAAAATTGATTTGTGAATTTAATTGAGTCAGTTTAGCCCAGTAATTGAAGCACTTGGTACATTATATATACTAATCATTATAATATATACTGTGTAATGTTTAAAAGAAAACCCTATCCTAATTTTAAAACCAGTGCAATAGGAAACTATTTTGGCCTTATATAAATTGGAAGGTAGCATAAATGATTACTATACCTCTGACTGGCATTTTATTTATTCTCCAACCTTATCCCCATCCCCTGACCCTCGTAAAAGCAATCATCCAATATATATATATACATATATATTGTACACAACATCTAGAAGGCCTCAAGGTAAATCTGTTCTGTAACTGAGTTACCTTTTCAAAATAAATTCTTTACTATTATTATTATTTATTTTTGTCATCATACACAGTTCAGTAATTAATGTGATTGGCAGTTATGAATAAGAAAAACTGCATTATAGTGGAGTTCCCCTGTGCTTGGAGAGGAAGAAGAATGAAGATGGAGGCAGGATAAATGCACATCATTGCAAGTTGATGTTAATGTGTTGGCTGAAATAATTTTACCTGAATTTTACAAAACAAAAATGACCATAGGGGACTATGATCAAACTCTAAGCAAAATATACCTATGTTAATGTATGCATGTATCTAAAAGTTTGAAAAGTAGACTTATACAGTGAAGTCTCAATATACAATAAAAGTCACTCAAAGGGACTGATAAACTACTGGCAAAACTGAATTTCCAGTTGACAAAGATTTTCAAGATGGCCACTATGGTGGCAAACTGGATGCAAGTTTGGTGCAATTTTCATTGCAGATCAAATAGACATCATAAAATGTTATCTGGTGATGATTTCATTTCGATATGACCACCCATTTAGTTGGGCTAGCGATAACAAGATTTGCAAGAGAGCCATTGTGCCAGCTATACTGGATGTAAGACTGGCACTACTTTCATTAGAATCAACCACAAGAAGTCTTTTGTGAAAACCCCATGTCAATATACACATCAGATTAGAAGATTTTCAAGATGGCCACAATGGATGTCAGATCTGCATCATTTCATTTATGGCTCCATGAGTGGTAATAAACTGAGCCCATTACATGTATGATCACTTCATAAATATGCATGTAACACACTCATTACTGACACAGTCCAAGATGTTGATGATATAATCAAATATTCCAAGTGAGATAAAAATCAGATCAGAAATATGGCCTCCAGAGTGGTTACAAGTTCAGCCAATCAAATGCAATATCACCTCATTAATAGGGGTAAATCGATACACCTGTGCCACATATCAATATGATTCATGATATGCAGCCTGTGATACAATACATATTGATACATATATGAACTAGATGGTCTTTCCATCTTTGGAAGGTAGGTGGTGCCCTTTCATGGATATTGACATTCTGATCCTATTTCCATTACGCAGACTACAGACAGCCATATAGTTACCATATATTTTTATGGAATTCTCATTGATAAGAAGATATCAACAATAGTTTCAAACAGACTAACTGTTGGTGGCAGTGACTTTTACCCAACGTTTTAGGCCATTTAATGATGGCTCCATTTAACTCCCTTAGTTTTGTACAACATGAATGATTCGAAAACAACTTATAAGCAATTTTGTGTCTCAGTTACATGAAAAGTACATTACGATGTTATCTTCAAAACAGAAGAAATAATGCAATTTCCTCATGCAAAGAAAATCTCATCTAGAACAAATTTGGGCATGGGAATAAGGTTGAATATCAACAAAATCTATCACATTTTATTTCCTGCAGATGCAAAAGACTGTTGCTGCCACACGTACTTGTATTTGTAAGTGAAGAAGGAAAACTACTGACTACATAGAGTCCTATTCTACAAATTTTTTTTTAACTTGCACAAGGTGATAAGCTTCAGCAGTTTGAAATCTGCCCCATAGCTCATTCTGTGCTAATTTCATTTATTAAATCAGCACCTTCATTCACTGGTTAAATATCTCTACATGAAAAAGAGAAATTCCACATTTGTTTCCCATGTACAATTTAAGTAGAGATGATGACAGGATTTTATCTCCCACTTTATCAAAGATATAAGGAGGGGAAGGAAGAAATGGTTATAGGTCAATATTTATCTTAACTTCATTATATGTTTCTCTTTCTTCCTGCTCCATTTTCTTATAGCTCTACTGAAATTAACATCTCTGACACATGTCACCTCTAGTTGTATAAGCATTAATCTGTTAATTAATTCTGCGCATACTCTGCTCCTTCTTTTCATCAATATTGTTATGTGCTTCTTTCTGAAGGGGCAAATACATAGCTAGCTTTGTCAGCTTGAATATGTTGGGAAACTGATCTTTGTGACTGTTATGTACAATTTTCCAGAGCTCAGAGATATTATCATTTGGATACATCTGCTCCAAAATAGAATTTTTCACTAACATAAACTTCCTTTGTTAAATCAGTAGTTTACTGACTACTATGCCAAATTTCTTATCTTTTCCATAATGCTGTATATAGGTATTTAGTCCATCAATGCTTGTGCAAACAGAGGTACTAAAATAAATATCTTTACTTCTTAATTTCATTTTGTTACCCTTATTTTATTCAATTTATCTTGGCCCTGATATGGATACATGTATATGGCTTTTGTAGCATATGATCCGCAGGGCAAAAAACTGATTAATTAACAAAACTGAAAATTGCATTATACTTTTAAATTGTCTGTATTTTAAGTAGGTTCAGTATTCTGCCCTTTGTACACGTAATTTCAAACTACCACTGAAAGGGTCATGCCATCTATTTTTTTGTCCGTCCAGCATGTACATCTGACTCGTATTTAACACCATTTCGGGCTCAAAATCACTCACTGGTATCTCCATTAACATTTTCCCAGCTCCAATAATCTTATATACTTCATAACATTTTCCTGGGCATGTTGTGCTAATCAAATTTAGTTTCACAACCATGCTTGTCGTGCTTGAAGAACCCAGATGTGGAACAGCTGCTATCCAAAAAACAGATGTCGCAATAAGAATGTTAAATAAAAATCATGTACTTTGCTGAGCACATTTTCATGTGGGACTTTCAACAAATTTGCGGGAGTTCTCATGTTTCACTGTTCTCCAAGCACGTGAATTCGTACAAATTTTGCACGATTCGTGCAATAGCACACCCTGCAGCATCTCCATGTAAGTACTTGACATATGTAATAACTTTCCCGTGAATACTTCCTGTTTGTCATGCAGAGAATAAGCTACATTGATTTCTGATTGGTGGTTATTGTTTAACCTGGACCGGAACAAACAATAACCACAAATGAGAATTCAATGTAACATATTTCATGGTGCAACAAACCGGTAGTGTAGCTTTCAAATCGACCAAAGGAGTAGAGATACAATTCAAAGTAGAAACTTTGCATGAAAGTGATTATTAAATTGATGAGTAAAGTACTTTGTTATACACATGGAACATGTTTTGAATGTATGCTGAATATACATACCTATGAGTTAAGATAATTAGCATGGAAGGTGGGGAGGAGGGGGGGGCAGATTACAAACCATGTCATTTTGTGTTACCTTGTAGATGGTGAATGGGTATTCTCAAATAGTCTTTTTCTTTTTTTACTAATAAACATA
>JAECUM010002380.1:0-139662 GCA_016617855.1 Megalonaias nervosa
CTCTCTCTCTCTCTCTCTCTCTCTCTCTCTCTCTCTCTCTCTCTCTCTCTCTCTCTCTCTCTCTCTCTCTCTCTCTCTCAACCTTTTAGAAGTATGTAAGATATGCAATATATACTCAATGCCGACTTAGAATTTCTACAATTCTGATCAAATCAACGTTTTGCAAGTATCAACTCAACAAAAACTGAGGTCATATTTTTCATCAAAAATATATACCCACTCCTTCCAAAAAGATCCCAAAATGAATCACTTGCATGTGTTGGCAACAATAAATATGCACTTGGAGTCTACGTATTGAAATTATACTTCATAAAGTATCCAAATTGCTAAATATTTTAAGATTCATCAAATACAAATTGACGAGAAAACCCTCAGAGATAATATAATTAACATATATAAGGCCTATTTGAGAATATGCAAATGTCGTCTAGGATTGATGTTCAAAGGCAAACTCAGATAGATTAGAGAGATTTCTGATAGATGATGTCAGGATCGTCACAGTTCTAACCAGGAGTGCGATAAGAGCAATATGAATGAGGAATGCGGCTTGTCCCCGCTCTCAGAAGGAAATAAATCACACAAACTGCTCTCCTTGTATAATTATCTACAATGATTCTCAAAGTTATTTAATAAAATATTATACATTTTTAATGTGTATCGTTTTGGCTTATCTCCATCATTATATATTATGTTTATTTGTATTTTGTACTTGACCTCTTTTCAAATTAAGATAATGGTGAAGCTGAACAGCAACATTTATTTTGTAAACAACATAATACATAGCTAATATTTCTCTCTAAGTATAGATTAAATATTCAGATTATTATTAAAGGAGATAAACATGTTTATTTGAATCTGAGTCGAGGACATAAGTTTTCTGTTTGGAAATACCTAAACTTGTTAAGAACTCTAAATGTTTTAGAGAGGAAACTGGCATACATACTGATTCCATTATTGTGTCGTAGCTTTATATATAATGTTGTTTACCTGAACAAGTATTCGTTCTTGCCTTAACATCTTGAAGCGGAATCGGTCTTATTGTTGTGTTCAAATTAGCATTCACTAGAATTACAAAGTACTCAATAATATTATTGGGCTTAAACATTAATTTGGATTATGGTGAATTCAAACAAAAAAGGTTTTGGATTATATTACTGTGATCCAGTAAAAGACTGTTAGCACACCGCTACATTCCATGCCATCGGCACATTAACACGTTTGAGACTACATGCACAACAATACATTCAATATTGGAATTTATTTGGACTTCAATTTGTACTTCATACATTTGGACCTGTGATAGAACTTTTACTACTCTTTGGGATTTAATTCACAATACCGTAAGTTCTTTGTGATCTAATTCACAATACTGTAAGTCCTTTTAAAATTTCACTTTGTATCCTAGGAAATAAATTAATTGTTGAATATTACAACACTTTTCTCGCTTTTTCTATTACTTGGTTTAAGATCATAGACTAGCAACAGAACTGCTTCACCCTTTAGTGGGAGGAACGACAAGATATAGTTTGTGCAATGACAAAACTTGTCTGTATTAAAATGCAGACTTAAAAAAGCCAAACAAATAATTCCGTAACTCTTCTTTTTTGATATGGAACACCCTATCTGACAATTTCAAATCGGAAAGCGATTTATTGATATTTTTAAAAGTACATTACCCCTCTAAACAATAGCGTTCCTTCTTATTATCTTTCTGGTGATTGCAAATACCCTATTATTCATGCTAAGATCAGAAATCAATGTAGTGACCTCACAAAAGATCAGTACGACAATCACCTTATAGTCAATATTATACGTAACTGTAGGATAAAAGCAGAAAGTGTATGCCATTATCTGTTTATATTCACTCAATGAATATTTCAAAGGCAAAATCTAGTCTTTAGTGTTAAACAATTAATGGATATAATAAAGGCTCGTTAACTGTGAATGACTATTTTTTAGGCTCTGAATATTGCTCTATTGTATATGTACAGAAGAAGAAATAATGTGTCGTTATTTGGGAAGAAAAACAACGCACTAAGACTCAACACACATATGATTAGGTATACAAAGTATACGCTTTCCAAAATTACAAACACAAAAATCAAGATTTGTTTGAAATTATATTCTTTAGAAGATATCCCTCTGATAAGAACAGATCAAGATGTGTGTAACAGTGTATCGTTTCTATTTTTAATTACACACAATAATGTGAAATATTCATTATATATTTCTAAATCTTGAACCAAGTATTGCACACTTTTAAATCAAAGACAAAACAAAGCAACAAAAAAGCAAACAAACAAAATGATTGACTGCCACGCCGGCTGCACCGGCTCTATTCTCAGACGATGAGTATAACTTTTACAGCCACATTCTCTCTCTCTCTCTCTCTCTCTCTCTCTCTCTCTCTCTCTCTCTCTCTCTTTTAATTAGGTCAAAAGGAAGCATGACGTCTTAAAGCCTATTAGCAGTTGATATTTTTGTTTAGAATTCATTTCAGGAATTTAATCTCTTCTCTCTGCATTTAAAAACATTTGCCTCACAGTTTGAATTTCATCACGTAGATGATTATGAGTTGTAAATCTTCATATTTAGTGATACAAAATCATGCAACCATACTTCATCATATAACTTCTCGAAATACAAGTATTTGACAACTGAACCAGAATAGAGAAACGTTACATTCTTGTCAAACATCCCATGTCATGATAACACTTGAAGTACATACTATCATGTTTAGGGTCAACAAAGATATATGTAAATATTACATACAGATAGCTACGTAGACGATGAAAGAAAACGAGAGGTTAGAATGCAGATATAATTAGAAAAGCAAATGCAGATACATGTATAATAATAGATAGCTAAATAGATATCTAGATAAGGGTTTCCGACATGGCTAGATTGTTAAGAGAGAGAGAGAGAGAGAGAGAGAGAGAGAGAGAGAGATGTTTAGATAGGACACCCGACACTGAGAATTTCAGCATCAAATAATGGAACTGTATTAAGTTTACTTTAATCATGTTGTATTATATCACAACGTTTCTATTTAATTTTGTTTTCACTTAACATTCAATTTCAAAGGGTATCGATTTCCGTGGATTTCGTGGTCGCCACGAGCCAAAAATTGGCAATGCAACCACCATCTATGAAATTAAGTTATATGGAACATATAACCCGCTGATTATGGCGAAATAACGGGGTCCACCAGTGTAGAAAATAGCACTCTATAATGTTAGGAAGAGAGGAATTATTATTTACTTTTTTTATAAACTAGAGCTTTAATAATATTTTATTTATATTTTGATTTTCAATCATCAACGTCGCCTATCTGCATTGCATAGAATCTACATTTCAAATGTTTACAAACGGAAAGTTTGTAATAACAAAATCTATTCTAACTTTTTAGCCTGTGTTATTTCGATGGTTGAATACAGTCTTTATATTAAATCGCACGTGGCAAACCGGTTGAACTACCTTAATGATATAATTTATTTTATTGGCTTTAGTTTACACCATATTTTAATGCATACATTGATGGAACATAGGAAGGCTTGATTGAAACATCAGATGGGGTCACGTTAAGAACCTGTACTTTTAATGCTTTATACCATCTTTGTACTAATTGTGCACTCCAATTATTGTATTCACAATAACAGAAAATACCGAATGCTACAGTCTAGTTTGTTTTACACAAGAGTGATTTGGCAAATATCAAATGAGACTCTATCTTGTTTCCAATGTAAGTTGGGGTGATTTTCATCCATGTCTGAAAAATTAAAATCACTGAAATCGAAATTTAAAATATTCTTTGGCGCACACTTATTTTACAGCAATGTAAATTAATTGCAATTTTAAGGACGAATGAAGCTGATAAAAATATCTGGGGCACTTACCAGTTGAAACCTTGTATTCATTACTAAGTATTGATCATTTTGTCATTAGGTCTTTTCGACAAATGACTGAAAAGGAACAACAGACAAACCATCATAATACATATTATCATCCCCATTATCGGACTCATCGTCATCTCGATTATTATTATTATTATTATTATTATTATTGTACACATCATCATATTTTAAAGAGAAAACGCAAAAGCTAATAGCTCATCGTATTTTGTTTTGTTTGACTTGAACTTTCGATAACATAAAGCATTCTTATATAACATGACCACGAAGTAATTCAAATTTGACTGAAAATATATAAACCTAATTCAACAGTGCACTTTTGTTGTACTTACTATGGTGCGATAAATTGTTCAATGTTAAATTTCTTTTATAAAGCAATAGATATATGCTGCTGAAGGACCTTGTTTACAAGGTGCTTATATGAATTGATAAAATGCGTATGAGCTACCATCCATCCAACATGCAGCAGTATAATAGAATTATTGCTACTGTTGAGAAGCACAAGAAGTAATATACATGTAAATCTTCTAAAAACTCTAATATGATTATGAGTCATGTATTCATTTACTTCCTCATAGTAAGTTTCCGGTTGTAAGTTAGGAACTCTTAATGCATGTAGAAATAAACATTTCTGGAGACGACAACAATTTCAAAAATTTATTCGCTAAACAAATGTGATAAAAAAGTGAATAATTTTCAATGTAATGAATCATTAAATATTTTTTGAGAACTGTACAATAAACGTCTTGGCAACTTAGTATCCTGTACAGCTGCAGTAGCAACGTCGACCCAAATAGTGGGCATGGCGAATCAATTGGCTACACTGACCGTTCAAGCAATAACTGCTTGGGCAGTATGTACTTCCAATTCCAATTCCACCGCCCACTCCCCAGTTATCGACAACAGGACCGCCGATGCCTCCTATACTATCTATGCCTGCAATGCCTCCAAGACCACCGATACCTCTAAGTCCTCCGATACCACCGATACCTCCAATGCCTCTGTCATACAGCTGGGCTGCAATGAAATACGAAATACATTTGTATGATAATAACGAAGATAATAATAAACATTTTTCACCACAGGTAAAAGAACTTTCTATGCAGAACAAAGAGCAATATATCAATCAATATGAATATTTTAATCTGCTTTAGACATGGATAAGTATTCCCAAGGAACAAGCTACACGCCTCTCGTACATGTTTATTTACTTAGACATGCAGGGAGAAGAACAGATAATGAGACTCCTTGAGATTATATTCCAAAACGGAAGTATTATTTATGAAACCACACAGTGATAGCAGTATAGTCCATCAGTTCTATGTAGTTAATGTTAAAATTGATGTGGAATCAGCCCGTGAGCCTTTAGGAATCAACGTATTCCCTTATCAAGGGTACAAAGCTATATAAGATGAGTACACAATCGGTAAAATAAAAAAAATTGCTTTACAGAAGATACATGTATGACCGTGGATATTTACAAAAACAATAAATGAAAATAGTAAAAGAAGAGGTTTTGGATGACTCTCCTTGATAGAATACGTCTTAAAATGTATGATCCATACGGATAGACACACAAGCAAATTCATAATTACCATGGCACTGATAGAGCGATAAATCCTAAAGGCAAATATATCTCACTAAAAGTATTCAGTTAATGATGAATCGTATAGTCGGATCTTACCTGCGACTGTAGCAAACAGCATGCAAAGAGCCAAACCTGCAATGGTCTTCATAATTCAAGAATGCCTGGATATTTTCCGTGTAGAATACCTTTTGTGCAGGCTGAAGTAGATCTGGTTCATCTGAACTCAAATCAGGCTTATTTATACAAGACTCGCCTCCTGATAGAGGAATTTAGAAAAACATAATCAATCATAAGCCTTTACGAAACTGTATATTATACGCTAGTTTGGCTGTCCCGTATTTCGTTATTACAACGTTTATGTACGTCACTGACATTAGTCAACAGATACAAACGTAACTGATGTCGCAAGAGTCAGCTTTAGGTCAAGCGGAAACAAAGACTACTCATTTATGGAAGTATTTTAAGTACTGCATTCTGGTTAAAGGATATATTGTGTTTTCCTGTTACTAGAGTCATACGATAATACACGCTTATCATTCTACTAGCCCTAATGTAGTCACTTCTTGAGAAAGAAAGATTACATCATGTAATGCATTGGACATATTAAGTTAATAGCAAGTTAAGATTTAAATCTTCAGTACCATGATCGTATTAAATCTGTTTCAAGAGGTTTTCTTCAAACCATTCCGATTAGATCAAATTGTCAATTTTTAATGTAGTTTACTGGCATAAGTCATATCTTTGATATGTGGTACATATAAACGCAGCTGAGCCTTCTTGACTTTTATTTACTTTCTGCTTTGTTATGTTGTTATTTCGAGACATACATAGAATTACTGGAAATTCCCTTGATGCCTGTAGGAGTGAGATGCAATTGTTTGTATCGTATATCTAGTTTGGTTTCAGATAGTAGTAATCATACAACATTTTTTATTTTGACCTTTTCTTGCATTTGAAAATGTTAGGGTAATTAATCATTTAATATTTTCCTTGAAAATTCATATATACTTTAAACTCATTCTTACAATATTAACTTAAAATTACTCTGGTCCATGGAACTGATGATATTTAAATAATCTCTTTCCACTTTTTCCTTCTTTAAACCTCGTATTTACGTTATGCCTTTTTCTCTGATGTTGAGTTTGTATGTTACTTTTGCTCTATTCGACATCTGCAGGAATTCATTTTTGCCATCGAACAGTAGCAGAAAATCTTGCAGCAAATGATTTGCGCTGTAATGCCACAGCAAACAATAAATACATTTAATATTTTCGTGCACACGGTGATATAACTTTCCTTTGATAAACCTCGATGAATAGAAGAAATGATAGGATACACTATCGCTTATTTATTTGGATTCAAATTGTGAAACTTAACATACATTTTGTCCTTGTCTCACATTTTAAAATTTCAGGAAGCTTAACGTAAGTTTGATTCATTTAACAGACGATATATTATACAGGTTGTTTCAAATATATCCTTCTTTATTCCTCGCTTGCACTTTCAACACATTTTCAACTGCTGTGTTTGTGTCAATTTTGCTGTATTCGACATGTGCCAGGAGTATTCATTTCTGCCACAGAGCTGTAGAACAAAATCTTGCCGCAAATTATTGGCACTATATTGTTACAGCAATCGACAAATTTAAAGTTAGCTTAGAACAGAGTATTGTAACTTTGCTTTCATTTAATACAATGTTTATTTAAGCTTAGTGAAAAAAAAGACCTTAACAAAGACGCATTTATCTTAATAACAGCTAATTTGCGATCAAATAGTACCCTGCTTCCTCATAAGATCGTGGACAGCAAGCAACACATTTCAAGAATTTCTTGAGCAGGACTTTATGATAGTTTGAAAGTTTTACATAACGACGCATATATCTTTACATGCGTTCCCTATTAACAGCAAATTTGAGATGAATTGATAACAGTAAATATTGAAGCAGGTTATTTTTATATCTATAAAAATACTTTGCTTTTGTATTCTGAGATGATTTAAAATGTAAATGAATATGATTCAATTTTTATTCCTGACAGAATTTATAGTTTGGATGCAAAATAACAAAAAAATAAACATATCTGAAGATTTTTTTTGGAAGTTCATGCTTGAAAGTGTGTGTGATTCGTGAGTGGATTTATAATTAAATATTACTATACATATTGATAATTTCATTGTAGTATGCATTGGAAAGCTGTAGCATGAAATAAATTGCAACGATTGAATAGCCTTAATCTTTAAATTCATTGAAGTTTATCGTGCTACGGGTGGAGAGAGATGTAGAGTTCTAAATCAATAATATAGGCGCTCCTACAAGCTCTGGCAACCAATTTGTTAATTGGAGAAATAACGCTTTGCTTCCTCTAACGGTCATAGACGGTAAAAATACATTTTAAGATTTCCATGTACACTGTCTATCAATCCCACTTTGATTGGACTCCGCGCATATGCAACTTGAGGCAGAAACATTTTGAGTAATGACGGGTGTGTCTTGACATTAGTTGCTCGTTTAACAGCGAATCAGCGATAACAGAAAATACTGAATAAAAAAAGTATTTATTTTACCTTACAGAAAAATTTGGTTTTGGATTCCGAGATAAGTTTAAAAACTAAATGAACATAAATTTATTTCTAGTCTATGCAAAATGTACAATTTGTGTGGAAAAGAACCTAAAACATAAACATTTGGAAATTATTCTTCTAAGATCGTATTTAAAAGTGTCTTTATGATTTGTGAGTATATATATATATATATATATATATATATATATATATATATATATATATATATATATAATTTCATTTGTAATATGCATTGGAATTATGCAGTATGAAGTGAAGTGAATCGGAATAAACGTTATCCTTTAATTCAAGTGACTTTCAAATCAATGATATAGGCTCTTCTTCAGGCTTTGGTAACCAACTGACATCAAGTTCATATGATTTTTTATTTTGACTCTTCTGATATGACTATGACTGTTTATGAATTAATTCACCACGCAACTACTTCATACCTAAAAATAACACCGCGATAACCTATTGTGAGATTTTTCAGACCGAAAAACATTTAAAACGAGTGACATCATAATACAACTAGTGAGAATGATTTATTGATGCCACACGCACGATCATGAATTAGCATACCTCTTTACCTGGATTGTATTTCCTTCAGTGCAATTCCCATGCTGTTATTTGTACGGAAATAGTTGACCCTACATTGCTCTTTCTGTTAGCTTTATCAATGTACTGTTAGATATGTCCATCGTAACTCTTATAAAATATTCTGTTGGTCTCTTCCGATAAGTAATGATTATTCTCTTACTATGGCAAAAATGCAAACAATTTACAGATACATTCCTTTATCTGCGAACTTAGATATATTGACATGATGGAAGAAACAAACTTGAATGACGAGTTAAAATTATGTTTCCATTACATACAGATTTTATAAAATAGATCCGACTGACTAGATTGCATCAACAAAAAACCCCAATATTTCTAGCCCTAAAAACAGTAGTGAAAGTATGTATTATGGTAATACATGCCTTCATAATTTATCTGAAGGGTTCATTTGTTTAAACTTGTCTCCAAAACATTTTATATTAGTAAATAGATTTAAGAATGAGTTTATCCTGAAATCAATCTTATTACATGCCTGTCTAATGTTACACGCCTGATCTGGCGTTCTATACAGCTGTTCAATCCTTATTTCCTTATCACACACCCAGGTTCGATACGTTATTGACGTCCTCACGTAAATATCTTTAGACGGTAGTGAACCGAAATTTAATGAATCCCAATTCGTTCTGAATTGCATTCATACGGTAAAGCTGAAAATATTTGGAAGGCTTAAAAGAGGTGGTATGTAATAGATATAAACCATCCCGCGTGTTTTGTTCTGAATTGAGGGAAAGAACTCATTTAATATAGCTTATCAATACTTCTTGGCCTGATGGGCTTGACGTATCCATTTTAATTTCTTTAATCTCGTTCTTTTTTCCGTTGACTCAGAGTAAAATATGTATTCAGTTTTGTGCATGCATCTATGTTTTAATTGAATTACTCTGAATACACATTTTGGAAACTACTTAAAACTGACCTTATAAGTAAAAAGTATTGAATACTATCTAAGTGTTCAAACTTTCATTATCACATTAGACGGAATCTTGGATTTCTAGAGCCTCTACCATGTATTTCTCTTCAAATTGGGTAATGAATATTTACACGATTTCCTCTCAACAAAAGAGCATATTTTGCTTCGTCCACTTTAAACTCCGTCAGCTTTGTCCGTTAGGTAGACATGCCATACTACTCCCTAATGTAGAAGTTAAGTACCTTACTGATTTTTAAGTTAGTTTTGTTTTGTTATTCAACATTTTTTTTGCATTTAATACTAGTATTACCAAGCTAAAACTGAATTCCCAAATACAGAGATGAGAGACATAATCCGAGTACGTGGTATATACGACTGAGACAAGCATATTATTTTTCACGTCAGTATTACTTAAGGATTGACTGATTGATTGATTGTCTGAGGGGACTTTTATGAACTATGTAGATAAAGATATTGATTGATCTGTTATAGCTATATTTACCTGTATAATGTCTGAGACAGATTTCACCAAGTCTCCTTACTACGTGTGTAGTACAAAATGATTGTCTACTGCTATCCCAGAGGTATATGAAGGGGAATTTTATAATACACAGTTTCATATCAATCTACTTACTTATCACCTATCTCACTAGCAAGCTATATATTTATTTACGTATCTGAATTTTTACACACGTTTCTATCTATCTGGAAATTTATTGATCAATCCATCTCCAGTCATTTATTTATTTATTTATTTATTTATTTATTTATGTCCGATTCTGAGATTTTTAGATGTGCCATGTTAGTTTTGTTTCCTCTGTCAGATAAAACAAACATGTATTTTTGTTTTAGGTCTCAGTATATACAAATACATGTACAAAGCAAGAATTTGGACTATTGATGCAACAATTAGGTATGAATAAATAAGAAAATAATAGCTCTGTTTGTACGAGCTGAATCATTGTCATCTATGTTTATGATCCTTTGAACCATGTTTGTTGGTGTGATTTGAAAACAAAATTACTATGGACAAACTTTTTTATACGGTTGAACAAAAGTGTATCCATACCTCTTCAAAAGCAATTACGTTTTCATGGCTCTGGATCGCCCTTATCCCGAAAATGACAGCTACTGATACATATTCATTTATCTTATTAATGGAGCATTCCGACAATGAATCCTGAAACTGGCAACCTCAAATGAGTGCTCTCCCTTTGATCTGTGGTACGCGATTGCTAACTATGTATATCCGTAGAAGTTGATTCTGATTGAGTTTCTGAAGAAGATTTATCTGAATAAAAACAGTAATCAAAATTGAAATTTACATACAGCTCATTTAAAAGAGAATGGCAGCTCGTAAGTTTTCATAATTACAGAAATAATTGAAGGCTTTTCAGCAACCGTAGGGATCAATGTAGTGGGTCTCAGGCTATACTCTAGTTTGGTGCGAGATTTGGGGTGTGGGTAGAGAATATGGGTTAAAGATTCTTCCCTGACTATCTATTGAATTTTAAGTTTGCGAATCGGAACTCATGAGTGCAAGTAACAGAAACGCACCATGGCTCTTTGAAAATTTCGTTGATCTCGCTGTCTCTTATGGTTACCCAAACGTTTTATTTTTTAAAAAACAGCGATCGGATCAGAATATTTTTTGTGATTATCGTTTAGTTCAAATGCAGATAAAGTATGGATTTTGTCTGTCTGTGTGGTAGCTTTGCATCCTTCGATAATGAATTTAATTTTATGAGGGAAATATAATTGATAATTGTAATTCATTGACAATTTTATTTTACCTTATTTATCCGTGTATTTATGCTAAATGTTTGGAGACTGAACAACTGGTTATAATCATGTCTACCATGTAGACCTCAACGTATTTACATATGCAGAATGCATGCTTTTAGATGGGCAGCACATGTAATTAAACATACAATAACATACTTACAAAATGCAATAATGAGAGTGGTCGCACTGTCTATATTGGGTTTGAAAACTATCTTTCCTCCCTAGAATCTGGTGAAATTTATTGATATCGGTGAACTTTCGCGGAAGTTGGAAGAGGGAAATATTATCATGGAACACACCTGACCCCTGAGGAACAACCCCCCCCCCCAAAAAAAACAACATATTATTGAAAAAGGGAAATAGCCTCAATCCCCAAAAACATAACATTCATAGAATCATTCTAGTTTCAAACATACGATATGTTGGAAGCACTTTAAAAAGTGATTCCGTCATAACAAGTTAGAAAGATGCCTAAATAAATGACAATGCTTTTAGTAGGAGTGTCATGAAGTGTTACTTAGCAATACAAGACAATTTACCAGAAAATGGGGTAAACTTGGTTCAGTATTTACTGGACCATACAATATCAAAAACAAAATGCTCAACAAACGATCGCACTGCTTAATGTGATACCAAGGAGCTAAGCTGACTGAAAGTTTGCCAGAGGAAAGCAGATAAAACTACATTAAAACGGAAGCAAAACGATTAAAGACTGGACGAAAGACCAAGACAATGAAACTTTTCAAAATGGAAGTGATTCTAAAGTTCATTTGCTTCCAAAAATGCGCTTTTCATGCAGATAATCAGCAGCAGAGAGGGTGAACCCTACAAATTGGTTTCGACCAAAAGATTTAAACATGAAATCATACTAAATAAGGCAAAAAATATAGGGTCAATAACGCTAAACCAGAATCTGTAACCGAATTGAGATTCTCTCTACTGGGGTTATTTGCGCTGTTGCTTTTCGTGACATCTGTGTTTGTAAATGCTATGTGGCGCTCGTGCGCGTCATTTTTGTCAGTCCACCCTCTCTGCTGCTGTAATTAAACCATTGCGTTATATCAATAATGATTGGTGAAGCTCACTCAGCAAGATTAGCTCGAGAGCGACTAGAAGCAATCAAGAAATATCTACCTGTCTGTGATTCTGTCAGACAAAAATTACAAGCGCGTCAAGATCTAAAAGAAGGATTTGAGGAAGCCGCAGAAGAATTATTTAAACCTGTCACAAAGACTACTAAAGGTATTCTTCCCGTGTTGGAAAAAACAGCTGAAGCAACTGGAAACATAGCAGAGCGAACTAAGAAAACAAAAACAATTCTACGAGAACTTCCTGCCGAAATAGCTGCGGTTCAGCCATCTCAAAGAATTCTCGAAGGAATTGACCAAGCTCGTGCTGAGATCGGTCAAATAAGAGAACAAATACAACCACAATCAGAACCAATAAGACCAAGAATCAGGACCTACATGTTCAATAAATTTTATCCAAGATCTATCGAATATATTCGATCTATTAATAGCGAAGATTTACATGAATTTGCTGCGAAAAGTTTTTTTGATAAGAACGATTATTTAAAACCAGAATATACTCAGGAAATAACAGATCATGGAAAATGGTACAGATGGATGTATCGTATAAACAAAGATCTTAGATTTGTTCGACATAACGATCCTAAGTATGTCGAATATATTAATAAAACATTTATTCGTGCTAGAGAATTACGACATCATTATTCACCACGAACAATTATTCAACCAATAACTGAAGAATTAGAAGAAGATCAAGAGGCTTCAGTTGCAACTGGAAAAGGTATTAATACAAGTACAACTGAAAGTGGTCTTGTTACGTGTCCTAACAACGTCCTTGCCGACTTGATATAGATTAGAAATTCGGATTGGTGGGAAACGAGCTGGTAATAATTCTCCTGAAATTATCAACGAAATCTCATTAATTTGTCAACGATTATTTACCGGTGGCATTATGGACATTAACGTGAATCGGTCCCTCATCGACGAAATCACCGATGATTATCACAGTGATTAAACAGTTAGATATAATTACTATAATAAAATGATCATACACGCTGCTCAACGTAGACCAACCATGGTCAGGGTGATAAATTCAAGATTACCTGTATACAGGACATTTTACGGAGATGGACTCGGTGATGTCATTCAGGGTTTATTTTCGATGATAGCCCCAAAAGCAATACCAATCACAAAGCAACTTGGAATGAAAGCTATTGACGTTATTCGTGAAAAAGGTATTGGTGCTGCCGGTGATGTTGCCAGTAAAGCATTTTCTGCAATCAAGGACAGACTACCACGATTAATACGACGAAAACCTCAGCCAGTAAAATTACCCAGCACTGAAGTGATGCCTGCGAACGTTAGTAAAATAATAAATCAAGCCGCAAATAAACAATTAGCAAATTTAGTTAGTGAAAAAGAAAGAAATAGAGCCGCTAGTCTGATAGCAGGAAGTGGTCTTCGTATTAGACGATGACCAATAACACAACATGTTCAAACGCATATCTGATCCCGCATTCGACATAGACGCACCAGTTCTCAAAGATGAATCGGTACGTGATTATCAGTATTATTCTTATGACGCACGTGTACCTGATGAGCGTGGAAGAATTGAATTACAAGTTCAGGATACAAGCAGATATTTCTTACCTGCTGAGGCATTTATTGAAGTCGAAGGTAGACTTTTAAAATTAGATAATACAGATTATGGAATTGGTGATCGAGTTGGTTTTGTCAATAATGGTATTATGGCGTTATTTAAAAGTGCAGCATATAACATTGATGGATGAGATATTGAGATCTGTCATAATGACATTGACGTTGCCACAACAATACTTGGTCTTGCAAGATACAGCGATGATTACTCAAGATCAGCTGGTCCATCAATGATGTTTGTGAAAGATTCAACCGATCAACCCCAGCACAGAAGTGTAACATTAAATGCAGCTGGGGATACAGTTGTATCAATGAATGAAAATTTCAACTTGGGATTTTTAACACGTCGATTAATGCTGGGCGACGATGAAAGCTTTTCATGCGCGATTCCGTTGTCACACATCTTTGGATTTTGTAGAAATGTTAGAAAGGTTATTTTTGGAGCCAAGCACACAATTGTACTCATACGAAAAAATACCGACGATGATGCAATATGGCACGCTGAAGGAGCCGATGATGCTGCAACTAGAGCGCTTCATGGTAAAGTAATACTGACAAAACTTTCATTGTGGATGCCAGTAATGACACCAGCAATATCTGAAGAACAGCGGCTACTTTCTTTTATGGAAAGCGGCGGTAAGTCAACGTTGTCATGGCTAACAATGACCACGGATTCTATCCAGAGTAACATTAATGGTTTATTTACATGGCAAATAGCATCACAGCAAGGTGTCTCTGCACCGCGACATATATTTGTTGCACTTCAAATGTTACGAGAGTAAACTCACAAATACGAAGTATTATGATATTTGATAAACTCGGCGTTACTGAAGTTTCATTGAGAATAAATGGACATCAAAAACCAGCCGAGGATATTTTGTTAAATTTTGAACAAAACAGTGTTGCACGTGCGTATCATCGTCTGATGTGGTTTATGGGGCGTGATCAAAATGTTGATACTGGTTTACAAATATCACAGCTAGATTGTACAACGCTGTACCCGATTTATTACTTTTCGCTGGAACATTTGGATTTGTTTAAACAGTCCGTTGTTGACATACACTTTCGAGCTCGTGTGACGCGAGGAGCTATTGCTAATTATAGAGCAATCGTTGTTATACTCAGCGATAAAGCAATGTTACTTGAAGGTGTTGGTGGCCGCCTGAGAGTCGTTGATGCTCCCGTAGAAAATATGCAAGCGCTAATTTAGAAGTCAGAAATATATCATAAATGTCATATCATCATGTTAGTGTCAGTCTGACCCCGGGTCAGATTAAGCGATTACAATCACCGTTAGCATCACGATGCGGAACAAAAATATCATTAAAACAAGAACAAATGTCCGGTGCAAATAAATTATCGTTGACCGAACGTCAGTTTAAAAGATTCAACGAAGCTAAACACGCCAATAAAGGAATACGATTAAATCTTTCCGTGGGTGCAATCAAGGATACTATTAAAACCGGAGGAATATTTCCGCTTCTCGCATCTATTCCAGCATTAATACCCGCAGCCGCTCCAGCTGTTGCAAAAGCTGCTGCGTTAAGTGCAGTTGGGACAGCTGCTGGAATGGCTCTAAAGAAAGCAACTGGAAAAGGATTAAAAAAAGGAAACGAAGAGGTCACGGTCTGAGACTTCCAGGGTCTCGATACGGACGCGGATTAAAAATTCCAGGGACTCGCTGATTTTCCCGATGTCTAACTTTGATTTATTCGATGCTGCTGCTCGATTAAATATAAAGAATTTCAGAGGTGTTTTTATGCGTGATCAATTACCAAAAAATCCAAATCTGAAAGAAACGGGTATTATTAATCTCGATAAAAGCTCTGGTCGTGGCACTCACTGGGTTGCGTACGCGATTGATCCGCGTGGAATTATTTATTTCGGTTCGTTTGGGTTGGCGCCACCAAAAGAATTTTTAAAATACGTCGATACAGTACGAAGTACTTCACTTCAGAGTATTCCAATCTGGTATTCAACGCTACCAACACAAACATTAACGGATCCACCAATATGTGGCCGTGAAGCACTAGCAGTACTTGATGTTGTATCAAGATCAACGAAACCACCTCATAAAGCTGTACACGAATATACATTAAATAATCGCTAATCATATAATGGTTGATATTTATGGAAGATCTTCTACTAGTGCTCTCACCGGCAAGAAGAAAGAAGATATCAATTTATCAAAATACGCCACCATAGACGATTTTGCTGATATCATGAATTTATCTGGAGCTGACCGAGATGAAGTTGTTATTTTTCAGGATAAATTCGATGTTTTAAAGACGAGTAATATCAAGTGGATCGATATAATTCGTTGAGTTTTTGGTGCTACCACGGACAATATTCCAGTATTTACTGGCGGTGGTAGAATCAGAGATTCAAATATATCAATCGCAACTATCAGAGATGAAATTAAAAAAAGTGTCGCTGATCGTTTAAAATCCGCCGGTGATACAATGACAGGTGAACTTAACATGAATAGAAATAAAATCGTTGCTTTAAGAGAACCAGCAGGTGATGAAGATGCCGCAACAACAAAAAAAAAAATATGTGGATGATAAAAATATTCCTATGACAACTTCGCTGTCGACGATCAATGATGGAATGACCGCATTTAGAACTGAATTTTATAATCACATACAAACGTTTCTGAATTTTCGCAGGAACTTAACCAAAACCATTGAAGAATTTTTTGGAAAACCACAACCGTTGATATTAAACTCGCCGACGTTAACATGAAACTCAATGATATTGTCAGTGGAATTCCTAATATCGTTCAAAAAACCAATCTCGTTAAAATTCCTCACGGCGAACAGATCGCTAATGTGGTATACACAGTATCATCAGGATCATCAACATGGACACTGCAAAATAACTCTATCAAATATATCGCAGGAGTAACCGGTGTGTACAGGCTGTCCGTATTTAGTTCCGCAAAATTTAGGATATTTACTACATTTCCATGGCGTCATTCAACCGATAATTTTTCTGGAACCGTGTCTATTATATTAAATAAAGATACCGAAGAAATATTTATACTGGAACCATCCGAAAAAAAATAATCACAGCATATTACTGGTGGTGTCTGGAATTTGTAGCTGAAACACCTCAATTAAGTACTTAATACAGTATAATGATAGACGTTCAGCGATACAGATACGATCAAGTAACAACTTGGCAGAATAAATTAAAATCCATCATTGATGATTATACAGCAAAAATAAAAAAATATCGTTGACGTGCGGTTGTCGTTGATATCATCGTTTTTCGGTTTCCGCGATTGTTGCTGGAACCGGCGTAGTATTATCAACGTTGACGATGACAGAGCCGATCGTTGTAACAATCATTGTTTCATTGTTAACGTCGATCGCTGGAATATTTAATATTATCGCGGAAAAGATAAATACGTGCACGAATGAAAAATTGAACGAGTACACGATGAAATTACATACTGCAACTGTAGCATATTCCAAATTATCGTCCATGATTTCTTCGTCGCTCAATGATGGAATAATATCCGATGAAGAATTCAGTATTATAATGAAGATATACAATGAAGTATTTGATGAAAAAATTCCTGAACAGGATTTAAAACAACAACAGTATAATAATGACATCGATGACAACGTCATTGGAATTATTGCAACAGATCGTCACTAATACTGCTCCGGTAAAAACCACAATGATATCAGCGAGTTCGACTAATCCTGAATTCAGCATTAATTTTCCAACTGCAATACCAGCTTCCGAGATAGCATTAGCGCAATTACGGGTTTATTATAGTTGGCCAAATATTAGGTCAAAATCATTCGGTGGACTACAACCGAATAATTCATTAGTATTTGCAAATAAAAATAAACCCGATGGGACTCCTGATTGGCAAGTAGTTAGTATTCCAACGGGCAGTTATCAAATAGAACAGATCAACGAAGAATTCCAACGTAGAATTAAATCCATCACAGGAAAAGAATCAAAGATTGTCATTACTGTTCATGAGCCAACACTGTCTTCGGCCGTTGAAATATTATCACCGGATTACACCGTTGACATTTATCAGTCTTCGATCAGGTCAGTGTTGGGATGGCCAGATATTCCACCAATTTACTCTGGTCATGCTGAACCGACCAAGAATGAATTTTTTATAGCAGCGGAAAGACCAACATAATTTTTACAATTTATATTGGATAACATCGTTTTTTTTTGTTGCAATCAATCCATTACGATTTAATACTGACAGTGATGGAGCAAAATATCCTGTAATTGCGGTTACATTAATGAAAGTTGAAGGACCAAAACCGCCACCTGGGGGTAAATTTAAAATTTCTTTTAACGATGAAAGATTTAAAAATCTTTCTCCGGCTGTTAGTTTTGAATATAATCGTAAAATTACTGATCTAGAAAATCTATTTTTGTCACTGTCGCAATTCTGCAACGATGACATAAAACAACAAATCATTGAAACAATAATGCACTTAAATAAAATTAAATCCGATGTAAACTACACCAACAGAGCTATCGTCGTAAATTTCATTGAAGAGTTAAAGGACCCAAATGATGAACTTGTTGCACCATTTCTTGATCATTATAAAATAACCAGAGAACAGCTCCAAACATTTGTGATGCCAGAACTTAATACGGACAGGTTAAAAAAGAAACTCAGCGATGTTATCGATAATTACTTTCCAAAGGTCCTAGAATCATGGAGAAAAATAGCCCCACCAGCAAGTATTCTCAGATACAATAATAATCCATACAACGAAGGTCGTCATGTCTCACCAGGAATAGTCAATATTACATCAACGATCGCTGTCAATCTAGTATGTGATGTTATCGACGGCAGTTATCAAGTTGACACTGAAAAATCCAATCAGGCCCAGCAAGGATACATTCTGTATTCATTTACACCTCAAGTCCCCCCAGGTTATTTGATTGTATCAGAACCAATCAACGTTGTTTATCTAAAATGTCATAATCCACTCTTATCACGGATACATTTCAAACTTACTGACCAGTCTGGCCACTTGCTCGATCTTAGGTCAGAGTCGTTAAATATAAATCTGTATGTGTGTTCGTAATGACTTCGTCATCAACGTCATCGTAGTTACGGAAAACATCAAGCAAAAAGAAATGTCAAGGATAAAATATTTTTTTTTTAACCCCGTGATTTTATCAGGATCAGAAATGAATTATCCTGGCACAACACTGTTAGTTTCGTTGTCAAAGTCACTATGATCAGAGTCACACTCGTCCTTATCTTTAGCCAGTAACTCTTCCGTCATCGACATAATATCTCTCAGCTGTTTTATACGAGCGTGTACGAGTCTTTTCGTTTCGTATTCGTGAGATAATTCTGACCTAACCTTTTCGATGGCCCGTGAAAGAGGAACAAATAATTTCACCTGCGTGTCCGTGATTGCTGCCAGCGATCGTAACATCGCCTGCTGGATTAACTTTATGAATCTATAATCGGAGGGCAACGTATACCTATTTTCTGACTTCCGAAATTGTAATGATTCAAAATCACTCATTATTTTTTCAGGATCAAGCTCATCAGATATTTTTATACCGCTGTGTTGTAATTGCTTAATAGCAGTAATAATTGATGTGATGTTTTCGTGGTTCATTACTTTTTATATTATAAATTATTTGTTTAATAAATATTTCTGAAAGAAAAATAAAAGTAAAAATAAATATTTCTGAATAAAACGGAAAGTAAAAATAAATATTTTAGAAAATCTGACTAAATTCAACGATTTTGATGGGTATATTACCTGTCAAATTTAGAAAATCTGATCAAAGTCACAATATTGTTGGGTAACTTACCCGTCAAATTCAGAAAATCTGATCAAAGTCACAATATTGTTAGGTAACTTACCCATCAAATTTAGAAAATCTGACTGAATTTCATAAAAAATAAAATTTTATTATAATAAAAATATATTCTGAATCTATAAAAATATATTTTTAAATCAGATAAAAGTAAAAATATATTCTGAATCACATAAAAGTAAAAATATATTCTGAATAAAAATAAAAGTAAAAATATATTCTGAATCACATAAAAGTAAAAATATATTCTGAATAAAAATAAACAACAGCGATGATGTTCATTCTACCATTCCACTGGGTCCCTTCTGCCGGTAAAGCCTTTACCTATAAGATCCTAAGAGTCCTTGTTCGGGGCATCAAGCCACAGGCACTCTTTCATCGGTTAAGACCTGTCTTATGGTCCACAGGCACCTTATTGAGACTTTTTGGTACGGTGGACATTCTTTATGAATGCCCCTATGTGGGTAGCCTTCAGTGATCACGAGTTCACATCATCCTGCTGTTTATTTTAGGGACGCAAGCAATTTCATGTAACCCCCACCCCAAATCAAACCCCGGGGTAAGTGCAAAATGCACTCACCATGTTGTTCGACATGGTGAGGGGTATACGAAATCTCAAGGGGTTGCTTGCTTCCCCACTTATTAAGTAAATAATAATTATTAAATAAAATGGCATCCCAGGGCCATAAACCATCGACATGTGTCAGTCATGGGTTTCGAACTCAAGACCTTGAGTACGAGAGTCAGACGTGCTACCAATGCACCATTGTTCCAACTTACAAATATATGTTTGAAACATATATATATATATAGCTATCTTAGCCCTGTCACCGCGACGTTGTCAAGGATGATCAGTATTTTATCAGATTCTGAATAAAATACAAAAATAAATCCCGAAATCTGCAATTTTATATATTTCTACCGTTTCTGCCTTGTTAAAATATTATATTTTCAAGCTAGCCAGAATTGTGTTAGTATATGCGTTGGATCGATATGTTCCAGTTCTATCTAGACAAAAAAAAATTCGACAATGACTACTGCGTACATGGCTTAATGTATAAATCCACTATCACGGATTTCAATATCATCTTGACAGCGTCAAAGAATGAATTCCTTGACAACGTCAAGAATTCAGATTTTTGTGTTTGATTATATTCCTCAGACTTTAGTGTTTGAGAGATTAGACATATATCACTGAAGATAAATGTGTGGTCAAGTATATGCAATAACAAAAAAAAGGGAGACAACTACTTGATTGCTCTATCAGCGATGACGGATTTATCTCGCTTCATTGTACATACCGGAACGTGATCTTTTCTTCAAATTTTTTCGAAAATGCCGATTTAGTAATATTATTTGCGACATGTTGTATTGAAGGCATACAAATATCAAAATATTTACCAGCCGCGTATATCGATTGGAATATAATTTCTTCACCTGTCTCTGTATTAATGGATATAACTGACCTCTTTTCAAACATTTTACATCTCTCAGTATTCCCAAATATATTATTCTGACTTGGTGTAACAACCCGGAGGTTACATAAATCATTATCCTTTGGGTTTGAATTAATGTGATCAATTACAAGTCCATCTTCGATGACCCCATGATAACACTCGTACAGAAATCTATGTGCGTAATATTTTTTTTTTCCAAGCAGTAAACATTATATACCCAGTATTAGTAACAAAACCAACTGGTTTTTTCAATCTGCAGTTTCTGATGACACCATCATGAGACGCTTCATAATTTTTAATGATAGGGTGCTTTACAAATTCATTTTGCTCCATTTATATATAATACTATTTGTCTAAATGATTATTTTGAAATCTGGCCAGATAGTCTTCAGCGGTTTTTATGGGAGATTCACCTGACGACTTCTTATCATAATATCGTTTCAGCTCTCTGTATCTTTTACCACCGCATTGCACACATAACCGTGTTTCTCCTCTGACACCAACACCACATCGTAAACACGGTTTCGGTCCTAGACTACCTTTTCGAAAGCTTTGCATGTGTTGACCACAAAATTCGTTTACGCATGATTTATTACAAGGAAGAGAAAATCCAATCATAAGCCATCGGCATTTATTGTTTGTTTGAATCATTATATATATATATATAATTAAAGTTTAATTAAACATATATTTGCTTTAAATATAGTATGGAGGAATTTGAGAGATTATCCATAATGGAACCTTCCACCGTCTAGGCGGGAGCAAGATTTGATCTTGACAAACTACAGAAATCTAAATTTAATTTTTCGATGCAAGATCTGGCTTTGATAAATAGAGATATAATCGATCGTATCCGTGAAGCCAAGAAAGAATTTCGCAATGATAGTGCGGCTCATACTTGGTCGACATTCAGGATCATGAATATCATTGATTTTAGAATGAGTGACGAACGAGGTAAAAATATTATCAACTATCTCGACAGTCAGCGACATATTATTCTAGTAAAATTTATTGTGCAGACAGATGATGACACTTGGATTATCCGTGATAAACGTGACCCTGTACGACTTCATACTGGAAATAATACTGTTACATTGAATAACAAATCCAAACCAGGAACATTGACTGGTATTGATAAACCGTATTATGAACGAGCGTATCCTGTAACTGGAGTTATTTATGCGATATATACGCTAAATGATAAACCTAGCGTTAATGATCTCAAACCAATGAAATTGTCAAGGGGACTAAACTGTGTAGCTGAGAGAGTTATGGAACATTTCTCAAAAGCAATACGCGGAAACGATTTAACTGATCTAAGACGTAGAAAAATAAATGCATGGGCAGAAACAGTTAAAGATACAGGAGCATCTATCAGTGACGTTGCTAAGCTAGAAAAGAAATTAAGATTTCCAATAAGAGTAAAAGCACTAACCGGAGAAATTTTGTACAAACCGAAATATATAAAAAATGGAACCCCTATAACAGTCATTGATCACAACGCACATGCATGGACTGATGCTGTAACAATATTTCCACGAGACAGAATAGTCAGATTTTATGACGATTATATTCGATACTATCAGTGATATCAGTAAGAATGATCCTGTATCTGTTTGGTTATTTCAAAGTTCAGAATCCGTGAATTACGATCAATTTGTAAAACGTAATGGAGAAATTTACCGTAGAGAATCTCTCCATGAAGAAATGAAGAATCTTACACTGAAATATAATTCTGATGATATTGAAGTTGAAAGATTATTGAATAATTGCTTTACAGTTCCATCAGTTGCTGCTCACTTCGCTCAGGAGAAAAATTCAAGGAAACCAACACGATCAGAATTCCTTGAAGATATTCAGCATAGTTGTGTCGAATATGGACATGGCGGATTATGGAATACCCGATACGATCATCGTAAAGTTATATCGGTTGATATGGTTGCGTGTTATCCTGGGAGTTTTCTTGGATACGGAGACTGTTCTGAATATTTCAAAAGATTCGGACATCCGACACATGAAATGGCAAGAGTTGCGATAAATGGACCATTACCTGATTTTGATTTAACTGGATTCGCTTGTGTAAAATCATTTAAGTTTTGTAATAATCTTCATCTGATCGTTTATGCGTGGTTTGGTAGACATTTCTCAGAAAAATATTGGGTTCCAATAGTGCTATTACGATACATGCTTGATACTAAAATCTTAGTGTCGTTGAGTGTAAGTGAAGCTATTATATCATATCATCCGCAGAAACAAGTTTGGTTACCACAACAAAAGAAACATTCACCGACAGATCCACATGAAGACTGGGATAAAATTGATCATGAAAATAAAGCTGCAAAAGATCTTGGTAGGAAAATAATCAGTAGGTTTACTCAAGGAGGATCATATGATCATAAACGAATGTGTACAAGATTAATTATGGATGATGCTGAGCTTGATTTTATAATTGCTGATACAACGAACAAAGGAACATTTATAAGCAGAAGTAATGCTTATTCGTCAGACGGGTCTAAATTAGGTACAATCGTGAGTTATACTGATGGTGAGTCACCGCAATTTACTCATTTAAGATCTTCTATGCTCGCTTACGTTTCCATAAATTTATTATCGATGATAAATAGATTTCCTCGTTCCGCTGTCAGAGTTGCTACGGATTCATTTTATATAAATAAAGCGTATTTAGATTTGCTAAAACCGATACTCGGTAATGACGAATGGGGATCATGGAGAATAAAACAAGAAAATATACTTGATTATTCAGAATCTGCTGATGTTGAAATCAAGGAAATATATTACAGCAATCATAATCAAATATTAACATCGACAGCACCATCTATGTTTGATCCTGTGGCCAGACATAAAACCGTTTATCTCAATGGACCTAGAGGTTCTGGAAAAACAAAATGTGCCATTGAATTATTTCGCCGTAGTTTGAAGAACTCCGTTGATATGATTGTTCTGACACCTACACATAGACTAGCCAGAGAAATAAATGAACGTGGAGTAAAATCTCAAACTTATCATGGTTTCTTCAGATGGTGCGGGGATACGTGGACACCTGAACGAATGGGTGAGAAATATATACCCCGGATTATCATCTGGGATGAAATTTGTACAGTATCGTTAGAAACACTAAAAATATTTCTTGATTGGTTACTGACAAAAAATACTGCTGTGATAATGTGCCGCGATCATGGTCAACCACCACCTTTCGTTGGGCAGTCTTCGCACGAGTGGTTAAAAACGTTTGTGGATTATTATGAGGAGATAACCGATGATCATAGAGCTATTGATGAACCTCTGAAAGAATTTAAAAGATTAATCAGACCACAGCCATATAAAATACAATGTGAGATAATGCGTGAAATAATTCCGGAAACTCCTGTAAATGATTTTTGGAATTTATGGAGACCAAATGATTTAATAGTTGCGAGTAGAAAAATAGTTCATGATGAATTGCAAGAGAAGTTATTTCTGTTACATAAAATTTTTTTTTCAAATCTACCTGTACCATTATGTTATCGCCCAGTGGATACTCGACGACAGAATATTGAGGTTGAAATTCCAGGATCAAATGAAAAACAAAATCTTGTATTGAATGATATTGTTTTGGTTGATGTTAATGTTGTTGAGAGCGCGTTGATCATGGATAAAACTCCATGGAAGCTAGGATATGCCATAACGATTCATTCGTCACAAGGACTAACTATTACTGATACAAATATCTGGATTGTCGATGATAGAATCGAATGGTCAAATTTAGTTTATCTCGCAGTGTCTCGAGTCAGAAGAATATCTCAGCTACACAGGGTTATTATGAATGCTACAGAAAATAATAATCAAACTGCTAGCGACAACAACGAAGTTGTTGTTGGCGTGATAAGAAAAAAACTATTTGGTTATAAGCAATGTGATAAAAAAAAATAATCGCGACTTTGATATTGATACTGAATTAATTATGACACTAAAACAACGACAGAATAATCATTGTGCAAGTTGTAACTGTAATATGCTATGGGAGTATTCGAATAATAATTCAAGGCAGTTCACCGTAGACAGAATTAATAGTGATCTTGGTCATACACGTGATAATGTCATGTTGACATGTCTTGAATGTAATCGACGTCGGGGCGCTGGACGCCCTGGTGCTAGTTTACAAAAGTGAACGCGGTGGTAACTGTGTGTCCTCAGGAATTACTTGTAATTGTTCACGTACAAATCCACGTTGAGGAGCAGTTGAATCCAGTTGTAGATGGGGGGTCTACCCGTGGATCTAACCACGCTAGAAATTTTATGTGTGGTCACACTCCAGATAGGATCAGTTGCTCTTTTTTTACCCCCTTCAAGTTCACCATGTTCATATAAATACCTGACAGTCACATTACCTAACACTGGCTGTTTTGAAAAGTCACGTCGTTTTCCGTAGCCATCGCTATGGGGTATATGTTTCTTTGTAATTGCATTAATAGGTTTCATAGAAGTTGCACGAGTAATTTCATTATTTAACGCAGCTATCACACTTGGTAATCTTGCAACCCATTCACGAGATCTTGTATCTGCCTGAATTATTTCCTTCGCATACTGGTATCCAAATAACCGCTCAGCGAGTGTTCGATTAAATCGTTCAACTATTGCCTGATCACGATGAATTGCGATATGTCCTTGTCTGATTTTGACATTATGTTTTTTCATCAGCGATGATACTGTACCAAGAAATTCTTTGCCAGGATCAACTTGTAGCAACCTGGCCATCGTAAAGGTCCTCGTTGATAAATTCGTTCAAACGCAGATGTAACTTCAGATGTTGTTTTTGTTGATAGCGGCTCCGCTTCTTTATATCTACTTGCAACATCAACGACAGTTAACGCGTATTTGTATGTGCGTGATTGACGTCCACGTGTTTTAATGGTATCATGTGGTAAAAACAAAATGTCTGCTTGATGAACTTCATTGGGAACGCTGACATCAAAATACGCGTACTGAATTTTTTTAGGTGGACGTAGATAGATTTGCCATATTGCCTGTCGTGTTAACCAATTCACAGCAACAGCACGTGAGACTTTTGCTGCTTCAGCAAGTTTACTAATAGCTGCTCTACCCTTCCAATATCCTCTTGGGCTTTAAAACTAGCGAGTTTTTCTCTGAGAGATTTATCAGGTATAGAATTTAACGCATGAATCAGCTTCACATCTGCGAGGTGCCGTTGTTGTAAATCTTTACTTTTATACGCAACATCATGAACATGACACGCTTGATCAATCTTATTTATTGGATACTCTCCAGGTCGCGGTTGATCTCGTTCGTTAAGTCGGATATCAAGTCGAGTTCCAGGACCACAATAATTTTATCCTGGTAAGTGTTTTTCCCCGGGATACTTCGCCCACGGAACCCCTGGTAACTTTCCCAACGAAGCAGCAATATCACCTCCCGTCGCTGTGTTTGAAATAAATTTGTATTTTTTTGTACCACACTTTTCACACTTACCTGTCAGCGCGCGTTTTTTATTTTTTGTTATTATTGTTGTTAATCTAGTAGTGGACGTGGCTGCCTTGCATCGAACACAATATAGATTCATATTATTTATCATATGGATATAATTGACTTTTCGGCGACACGAAAACAAGAGCCAGTCAAGCATCACCCAGCGCTACCGAATTCTATCAGAATGATAATAATTGGACCATCTGGATCAGGCAAAACACAATTATTGCTTAATTTGATAATGAGATGGCTCAAGTGGGATAAATTATATTTAGTAACACCATCTGTAGATGATCAACGATGCTATGAAGTACTTAAAGATTTTAATGAAAATGTAAAGTTGCTGAATGAAGACAGTGACAGTGATGGAGTCAGTGTTATTGATTTTATCACTGATATTGATGAAGCGCCATCTGTAGATGACCTGGATGGACGTATTCATAATTTAGTAGTGTACGATGATGTCATGCTGGACAAACAATCAAATCCAGCTAGGATATTTTCCAGAGGCAGGCATAAAAACACAGACATGATTTATGTTACCCAGCGTTATACACAAATTCCAAAAGTGATCAGAGATAACTGTAATATTTTACTTGTGTTTAACGGAGTTGATAATCATACGCTGCAAAATATTTATTATACTTGGTGTTCTGGGGACATGGACATGAACAAATTTAAAAATTTCTTTGCACACGCGCAAGCTACCCCGTTTGGTTTTATAACCATAAATTTGCACGACCCTAGGTCGAGATATCGTAACGGACTTGATACAATATTTGGATAAAAACCACAGCAGCAGAGAGGGTGAGCTGACAAAAACGACACGCACGAGCACCGCATAGCATTTACAAACACAGATGTCACGAAAAGTAACAGCGTAAATAACCCACGTAGAGAGAATCTCAATTCGGTTAGAGGTTCTGGTTTAGAGTTATTGACCCTATATTTTTTGCATTATTTAGTATGATTTCATGTTTAAATCTTTTGGTCGAAACCAATTTGTAGGGTCCACCCTCTCTGCTGCTGATCTATAAAGCTTCTGATAAGATCTCTTAAAATTTACTTGAACCTTCTTCTATCTGTTGAATTCTTACTACATGCGTACTTTCTCACCAAAGGCCCACCTATACATAAGAAATATTTAGCAATCTACGGTTTCATTAAATACATACAAATGAGCACCCATAACTCGTAGATGTGAGAATCTTGAAAGGTTCGAGTTCGTGTTACATGTGAATAATACAAACTGTTGGTTTCCAATGTTTGAAGCCTATTTACATGTTTGACATGGTGTCCGTTAATTTCCCTGTGGATCGAGGATGTAGACTAAACTTTATGTGGCATCGCGTATTGGGCAAGAGGAAAAGGAGACTGGAGACAGTAGCTACGCTGGCGCAGTGGTTAGCGCTCCGGGTTCGCGATCAAAAGGATGCAGGTACGAATTCTACCATCATATTTGCCCTGGTCTACTACCGTAATGTTTCCTTGGGCAGAGCACTTTATTCCAATTGCCTCGTCACTAAATAACATACTTGTGTTTCTGTGCCGTAAAACGCCAAACCCAAAACCAAACAATGAGCCACATCAACCTACGATAGTGATGTAGATAGAAGTAGCAAGTGAAGTATTGAATTACAGTAATTTCAGGAAGATAATCTGTTTAGTCCTTGACTCTTCGGCCAATATATATAAACTTTATTTATATTTCGTTGATAGCGTAAGTTCCTCTAACCTATGTATGTTCTTTCGAACATACTTCAAACCAGTTTAATCAAATCAGCTGTTTACTGGAGTATTGAGCCAGTTTCTTTCCATATGAATCTTATCTCGCGCAGGGCCTTGCTCACGACTAAGCTCTGTACGATTTACCTCCATCGGGATATATGAGAGAGAGAGAGAGAGAGAAAGAGAGAGAGAGAGAGAGAGAGGGGGGTGGTGGTGGTGGTGGTGGTGGTCTTCGAATATAGGAGAAATGATATGCAGCTGAGAAGCGATTATAAATTAAGAAAATTATCATTAGTTCTTTTAGTTTATTGTATGTGATAGAACCGTTATGAAGTATGTTTGGAAACAAACAAACAAACATCACATCCATCAGGTGCCATTTGTTTTGTTGCAAAAAAACACATGTTTTCCGAAGTAACGACATCAGGAGGCTATTGAACCTTTGGGGGCATAGCCTCCTCGAGTCCAGTTACCCCTTGATCACACAAATCGGTCATTGCCCTTGACAGCTGAAACCTAATAATCATGAGTTGTTTCTTAATTGGTCTTCCGTAGTGGAGGAAACGAGAGAACACGGACGAAAGCGCCTTATATGGAAGACCGCTTACTCTCACACATGAAAACATCTGGTATTGAACATCAAATTACAGAGGGACAAAGTGAGTGCTTTGCAACTGCACCATCCAGGCACCACAAAAAGGGAGTTTGATTAAAGAAACACAAAGATAATTAACTGTAGTATCACTTCCTGTAAATTCCCGGAGTCATTGAAGTTAGCAAAAGTATTCGAAAATTTATAAGGGAGATGAAAAGAATGACCCATCCAACAATCGACCATTATCTGTTTTATCTGTACTTTCAAAAATTATTGAAAAACATGTTAGCAAACATATTTTCAGACATCTTGACAAGTACCAACTCCTCCATAACTCACAATCAGGTTTTCAACAGAATCATTCATGTCAAACTGCATTGACAAAACTTATAGACCAATGGCTACTAGCAGTAGAATCAGGCGAACTAACTGGCGCAATCTTCATTGACTTTAAAAAAAGCATTCGATTTGGTTGACCATTCGGTGCTCATTAAAAAACTTTCAGCCTGCAAGTTTTCTCCAAACTCAGTTGCCTAGTTCATGTCGTATCTCACTAACAGACACCAGGTTGTTTGCACGGGTAAATATACATCCGAACCAAGTCATATCTTAAGTGGTGTTCCTCAAGGATCTATATTAGGCCCTCTTCTTTAACTATTATTTATCAATGACTTAGCCTTGTATCCAGCGCAGTCTAACACAGATCCTTTCTCTGACGCTTCTACATTGCATTTATCTGGTAGATCTCTAGACTCCATTAAAAATAAACTTCAAATCGACCTCAACAATATATCAGTTTGGTGTCATCAAATCCAAATGCATAATAATATCAGTAAAACAAAATGTATGACAATCGGAACAAGACAGCGTCTATCTATTAACATGGCTTTACTTCTAACTCAAAATGGCTTAGATGCATCTATTGTCAAAGATCAAAAACTTCTTGGTATCTACATTTATCAACACCTCAGCTGGAATGCACATATCGATCACCTATGTGCAGTGATAGTCAAAAGAATAACTCTTTTAAAATTGCTTTCGAAATTTCTACTTCCCCAATCACTTGAACTTTATTTTTCCTGTTATATATTACCACTGATAGATTACGGCTGTACCATATGGGGAAACACATCCAATTATAATCTGTCCAGAATTGATAAACTAAAGAAAAGGGCAGCCCGAATAATACTGAAACTTCCTGTCATGACTCCCTCGACAGTTTTGTTTTTACGTCTGTAACGGCTACCTATACAAAAACGCACTTTTTTTTTAAAGAACATATAAGTCTTTAAACGGTCTTTCTCCAGATTATATCTCTAACGTAATTGAACAAAAGTCATCGAATACTGAGCGTAATCTCCGATCGACGACTAACAACGATCTCCAGATTCTGTGGTCAAAAACCAATCATTACAAAAGTTCATTTACTGTATCAGCACTTACTGTATGGAATTCCTTACCACAGAGGATATGTAATTCAACTTCCATTGCCTCTTTTAAAATATTATTAAAGAAATTCTTTCTTGACCAGCTAGAATGACATATTAAAAGCTCTGAATAGAAAACTTTATCATTATATCTATAAATGATATGTCCAGATCTTATTCGATATATATATATAATAAGTACGACTTATGGTGAAATGTATGTACCTGTGTAGTGAATATTGTTCATATGTGTATACGTTTCCCAGTATAGTCACACATTGTCATTCATGTTAAACATGTATGAATGAGTGTGCGATGATATCTGATTATGTGCATGGTCTTGTTTGTATTTTTTTTGGTGATTTTTTTTATAACATAGCCAATTACAAAAACTGAGGACCACATGGCAGATGGGTCAGTCATGACCAAATGTGTTGTCCTCATTAAAGAAAGTTTATTATTATTATTATTATTATTATTATTATTATTATTATTATTATTATTATTAAAGATTTGGGTATACTTTAAATACGCTGTTTTGGAGGAACTCTATTTTGGGTGTAGTTTAATACGCTGTTTTGGAGGAACTGTATTTTGGGTGTAGTATAAGTACGTTGTTTTGGAGGAACTGCTACGCTGTTTGGTGGAGCTGTACTTTGGGTGTAGGTTTACTACGCTGTTTTGGAGTAACTGTATTTTGGGTGTTGTTTAACTACGCTGTTTTGGAGGAACTGTATTCTAGGTGTAGCTTAAGTATGCTGTTTTGGAGTAACTGTATTTTGGGTGTAGTTTAAGTATACTGTTTTTGGAGTAACTGTTTTTTTTTTTGGATGTAGTTTAAATTCGTTGTTTTGGAGGAACTGTATTTTGATTGTAGTTTAAATTCGATGTTTTGGAGGAACTGTGTTTTGAGTGTAGTTTAAATATGCTGTTTTGGAGGAACTGTAGTTTGGGTGTAGTTTAAGTACGCTGTTTTGGAGGAACTGTATTGTAACAGCTGCATCATACAGGGGAGGATCCAGAATATAGGTTTTCTTTGGTCGGAGAGGGGAAGCAAGTATGTGATAGTTTAAGGTACAAAATGCAAGGTGATGGCCCAGGAGCGAAGCCCCAGTACCTCCTGCAGTTTAACCGTTTCCAGGCAGTGGCTTAGCAATCACCTGAGCAACCTCCAGCAACTGTGTGTCAGTATGTGTGGGGTAGGGTGGGTGGGGGTTCAATGCACATTTGGGGTCACAAAATTCCCACTAAACAACCTTTTATTTCAAATTGGGAGGCGGTCCGAGAATTAAAGTTTGGGGGGGGGAGGGCGGGGATAATTTTTTGCTACGCAACTGCTACCAGAGCATAATTTTAAACATTTAACTACAAAGGAAAGTTCCCGTTGGTACGCGCTCAATATTGTCTGGGAGGGTGGTGGTTCGGGCGGGGAGAGGGAGTTCGTGTGCCGACCCCGCCACCCTCCGGCATATGTAAAGATGACAAATGGATTGTTAAATAATAACAGAGATGTGGAGATTAATTCTGACAATGCAGGAGATAGGACTAAAATGCTGGAGAATTTTCCTACATCCAGTATTATCAGCAACTGTTCCCATTATTGGCTATATTTACGTAGCATAGGTTTACGATATCATTATAGGTGTATAGTTATTTTTAAAAATAACTATACAGTGATGCACAGTGATGCTCAAGTATTTGTAATTTCTTGTAATCAGTGGCGGCACTAGGGGGTTGCGGGGGATGCGGGCCGCACCGTGTGACACCATCAGAGGGGGTGACACCAAAATGACTGTAACATTTTTTGAATTTTTGTGCAGAAAGAAGGTCCATGGGGGGTGACGCCATGAGTTACCGCACATAACTGTCTATACAATTTTTGAATTTTTGTGCAGGAAAGAGGTCCATGGGGGTGACACCATGAGTTACCGCACATGACTGTCTATACAATTTTTGAATTTTTGTGCAGGAAAGAGGTCCATGGGGGTGACACCATGAGTTACCGCACCGGGTGACACCAACCCTAGTGACGCCACTGCTTGTAATATGAGAACCTATTCTCCATTAGGTACAATGCTTTGGTTCAGTTTTCATAGCTAAAGTGATTAACATAGGTTGAACATACAGAAAGACTCCAAGGAAAGCTGGGGAGATTAAATTGTGTTGGTATTGGCAGGAAATAAATTAATTCGCTTAATGTTTATATTCGTACGACATGGTCGAGGGTCAGTTTCATTGATGTCCAATTTATAGCGTGTAATTAAATTCTAATTAAAGAATTATATTTATTTCTACGATAGATTTAACTAGCCACGATTGTATTCCCAGAAATATCTTTTGTAGAATTTAGGATACTTCTTTGAATGTAATCATGTGAACAAAAATAAGCCAACCTACTAAAGGTTATTCGAAGTATTATTTGAAGTAGTGCTTCCGTGTGTGTGTGTGTGTGGGTGTGGGTGTGTGTGTGTATTTAATGCACTCTTTTGAAGCGGAGCTATATATTAAATCCCCGTGTTAGTTAGTCTGTCCTTCCATTTGACACAGAATCTCGTTAGCACAACTAGTTTCACAGTTTTTGAAGGGTTGCCATGAAAGGTGTTAAATATTATGGTAATTTCCTTAAGGTGAGCATAGGGACAAATCATTTTGCTCTAGCAATGTTTGTTAGAGTTATTGCCCTTTTTGTCCTACAGCTTAATGCAGTGTTTGATGCAATCTCGTTACCGCAATAAGTCCCACTTTTTATGGATTGCCTTGAGACTTGTTTAATATTATGGTTACCACCCAAAAATGCCCATATCGACAAATCACTTTGCCCTTGCAAAGGTTTATTAGAGTTAGGGTCCTTTTTATATTGTAGATTTATGAAATCTATGACACAATGTCGTTATTGCATCTCGTCCCGCAGCTTTTGATAGATTTCCACGAAACTTAGCAACCATTGCGGTCATTACAGAAAGACGCGCATATCGACAAATTACTGTGATCCATTGATTTTAGTTGGAGCATTGTTCTTTAGACTCGTAATTTAATGCAGTGTATGGCAAATCCTTGTAGACCTAATAAGTCCCTCCGTTTTTGATGCATTGCCATATAACGTAGTAAATATTATTTTTGTCGCCTGAAATTGCTCATGTAGACAAATCACTGTTGCCACTATTTTTGTTTTAGAGTTATTGGCCTTTTTTCTTGCAATTTAATATGCTCATATTAACAAGTTACTTTGCTCCTGCGATGTTTTTAGTTATCGCCCCTTGTGTCGTGCAGCCTTATACAGCGTTTGTCAGAATCTTGAGAGAACAACTAATTTCAGTTTTCAGTGGATTGCTGTGAAATTTTTTACATGTTACGGTCATCAAATCAGGATGTGTACATATACAAATCACTTTGCTCCCACATTTTGTGTTAGAGTTATTGATCTTTATGTCATGCTGCTAAATGTAATGTAAGACTGAATCTTGTAAACTAAACTTGTATTGCATGCTTTTATGGATTGCTGTGAAACTTAGCAAATAGTATGGTCATCATCTAAAGATGCACAAGTTGACAAATCTTTTTGCTACCTTGCTTTTTGCAAGAGTTATTGACCATTTTAGCTTATAGCTTCATCACATCCATCTTATGGTAGGGGTGGGATGCAAGGTGTATTTACTTTAGTAATTTGCTGACCATTCCTGTATTTTTTTTTAAAGTTGTGTTAAAATGAATTTGCACTCGTCATGTAAGGCCACTCCTGCTACAAGGCAGACCATTTAATTGCGTAATTATCTCACCACAGAGTTCTAAAGCGCTTTATTTTATTTGATTATTTACAGAATTTCCCATTGTGTGTAAAATTCTTTTAGGGCTTTTATTGCTATTATCTTTCAAACTTAAGACAAAATATCAAGTTCTGATGCTTCTTTTTGCCTAGATTTGTTTTCTTCTGAAACATTTTAGTTATAATTAATTCAGAACATATATCAGATGTAACATGAGTATACAAGTTCTATTATTATACCGGTATGTATGGTAGGTTTCTAATCCAGGTGTGGTGGTAATCAAGATAATATATAAATAACTCAGATACCCTCCCCCCCCCATCGCCTCGCTTCAGTGTCAGAGTAGTGCAAGCTGTTTAGCAAGCTGTACTCTTGTAAAGCAGTCTGCGATCACTGATGAATATTCTCTCATCGAGATTAAGGACGTTCACACAATCAGCAAGTAGTCTTTCTTACTTCAGATATCATTGTTTAAGTTTACAGTTTTTGTTTCCCTGTTAATCTTCTTATATCTTTGTTTTTTTATCACTTTGATTTTATTGTTACAGTTGTGAAAATAGAATCACCTTTGTTGTCTTTTTTTTTTTTTCATTAATTGAATGAACTTGATTTAAACCACATGATAATTGAAAAATGGAAATATTTTGAAGAAAGGTCTTGTTTATAATTGTTTTCTTAAAAATTTTACCCCTTTCAGATCTCATTTTGATAAATTAATTTCGATTTAGCAAGTGAATTTTGATGAAAAATTGTATGGTCTAATACTTAACCTAATATAGTTATAATAATTATACACATATAAAGGACAGCTGAAAGACTGCTTTCAGGGTGTATTTGTAGATCTGTAAGTGGCCCCCACAACACATACACAAAATCCTTAATCCGGTCCTGCACTAAACGCTGTCGATGTCCTAGATGATAAATATCAACAATGAATGTTGCATTATAATAGCGATGTGTATTTTTTAATAGGAAGAAACAGTTTTAAAACCCTCTGTTGATGTCCTATAAAAACTCCTCGACAGTGGGTACTATATTATATAGCGATGTGTATTTTTTATTAGAAATGAGACATTCCTTTTTTGTCTTAAGAATAAAGAGTTGTTAGCTTTAAATAGCTTTGCTTTTAACTTTAATATCTTGTGGTGCTTATGAAGAATGTATTCCTTGCAGAAATTATGTGGCACAAATATAATGATAGAGGGAAAATGACGTGGGAAAATGACGTAAAAAGAAAAATCCTTAAATACACTGAAGGCCTGGCTCAGGCTGGCTGATGGATAAATTAGCTGTCCCGTGGTTAAAGGTGTTGTGAACCAGTCACAGTATTTATAAAATAACCAAACTTTTAAAGTTCCGCTGTTTTCAAAACCGATCACTTCTATTTATCCACTATAGAATTGCGGGCCATAAACAAGATTTACATACCTCCGAAATTGAAGAGCTTTACAACTTGCAATACTAGCACCTCCGAAAATGAACATTTGACAACGGAAGTGCTCCAGTAAGCATGATCAGTTTACGCTTTGCAAAAACACATATTAGCACACTTGAAAAAAATTGTGCTTACTTTAAAATTGCTTCCAAGAGATATATTACATTGACTTCAGTAAGTCATGAAAATTAACGAAGTAATGGGACCACGTTTGGAACAAATTTGTTGCTCTTAACATTTAGATGTGACCTCAGAGCTAGTCGGCATAGGGATAATATCCAAACCTGGATAGTAAATCGCGAGACAGCACAGTCGCTGTTGAGGACACACAGTACTAATGGTATTGAAAAATGGGAACCAGCCTGGAAATGGGTGAACATTTAATAGAGTATATATGGGTTTGGGTGGCCAGGATTGGTTAATAATGTAAGTTATGTTTTAGGAAAAAGAATCTTTTGAGAACTTATCCTAGTTGTAAGTGAAAAAAAATAGAGACATTGTTTTATTGATGGAATTCCAGTCCTTTAACAGTCTTGAGTTGGGAACACTCATTACTAAAATTAGCACCTGACTCTTTGGTGCGGAATTGAAAGCACATGTTTCAAACACATGCAGGTCCAGAAATTGCCGCGGCTCATATCCTTTCCTCTACACAGAAGCTGACATCCAGGTTTCATCTATACTGATAAATATAGGTTTGATCATGGGCACTCAGAAATTTAAAGTTATTGAATTTTTAATATCATGGTGTTTGCATAGGTTTACTATGGGAACTGAATTAGTACCGTGATTCCCTGAGCAGCTATGGCACATAGTGTAAATAACAAACCCGTGGTCGCCGGGGCTTCCTTGTAAACATGAAGGCAAGAGGGTGAGTGGTGGCTATTACCGGACACTTGGATTCTCCTAGATACATATTTGTAGTTTATGTAAAAGTTTTGGATGGAGTTATAATCAGGCACGGGCTTTTGTCCAAGGAAGTTTTAGAACGTTCTAAACGTTATATAGTCTCTGCAGATGATTCATATTCCAAGAAAAGTGTGATGAATGGATCCATCAAGATTTTGCTGGTTAATAAAGAGGTCGAGCCTAAACCTGTTATTTGGTCTGTTTACAAATGTTGTCCAGAATCTCAAATGGAATATGGTTAGAGGACCCTATTATTACCAGAAAACACGCTATTTCATGGCAGAACTCAGAGCTTGCAGTATTTCCTATTCACTCAAATCTCCAGTCTTCCCCCATCTTCTTGTTTATTGATTTTCAGTCACATGCAAAACTTTTCTCTGGAACGCTTGGGTTCTCCATAGCCCAACCAGTCTTATAAATATTTCATCTGCAGATCTGATTATTTCCACTAAGCTGGGAGTTTCATCGTCTTGCCAAGGCTATGTTGCTTCAAGATAAGACAGTCCTATGAGTTGTTGTGTGTGTGTTTTTGTGTTGTTTTTTAAATTTTCTTTTTACATATATAAATATTCATTTTCAGAATTAATAATGGGCGTGGGTTCAAGTGTCGGGCTTGGCCAATATGGGTATGTCAGAAAGCTTGTCAGTAGCTTCCCGTGGGTCGGTGGTTCTTACCTGGGCTTTCCCGGGTTCTTTCTCCCCCAGTTATACTGGCCATCATGTGTAGCCTATCTTGCGCTGAGAAATGGTGTCAAACCTCACAACAACAACAACATGATGAATGAATCTGAGAATGAAAACAAAACCGATAAGATAGATGATCGTGTTTATTAGGTGTAGAACACACTGAATAAGTTAAATTTATGATATAATGCATATTGTATACAATTCTAATAGTTTTATAAATTTCATCTTTTTGTTGAAGTTTCATCATGTTAAGATTCTGTTAATTAAATAACAGCAGCAACAACAACAAAACAAAAAATGGCAAACAAGGAAACAAATATCTTTAGGTTATTCTATCACATAAGAACTAAGCTTCGTATTTTACTGAATTCATCGAGTCAAGAAACGAGAAAAATGATGACAATGCATTAATGGCCGTAGCGAAGTCAATCCAGTTCGTATATAGCATGCAGTCGATTTCCAATTTTCATGCCTTCATAACCCCTGTAAAATATGAAGTTCAGTTTCTGTAATTAAAAATAGTTATAGAAATAATTAAAAAAATCTCACGAAACAGAAATAATATAAAGATACTTTAACCTTTGTTTTCATCTATTATCAAAATGCAAAAGACGGGCGCATGAATGCATATGTTCATTTAAGGTATTGTATGCTAATAGCCTTTAGCTTTTCTGCGTCACATGGTGCGATTTTAACTAATCTGAATGCTTGTTACAAAGGATTGTAGCTAATGTGTAATTATATGAATATATTACATATTATGTTGATTAAATTTGTGTAATTTGAAGATATACGGCATATTAATATAATTATATTTTTTAAATTAATTTTACATCTGCGGAATACAAGTTCAAGATTCTGTTAATTATCTAACTGAATAATTGGCGTTATATCTTATGTTGTTAAATTTATCTTTGCAAGATGTACATTGTACAATATACTTTTATATGTTTATAATATTGCACTATGACGATGCTAAATATTAACACGATGCAGTAAATCAACATACCGTACATGAATCAGTATCGATACGATCTTATCCAATGACTCCGTGATTTTCCTTTCTTTTTTTTTTTTTTCTTTTGTTACAAGTGACATAGACCGCCGCTCCGGTGGAATAGGTGGTTAGAGCATCCGCTTCGGAAGCGGGAAGTCGCGGGTTCGTAACCAAGCCGAGTTATACCAAAGACTTATAAGAATGATACTATCAGCTACCTCGCTTGGCGCTCAGCATTAAGATGTTGGTGTTAGGACTGGTCGGCCAATTGTCAGGACAATGTAACTGAGTGGAACATGATGCAACATGTCTGCTGCTTGATGCCCCCAGTGCTAGACATCATTATCAACTGCTATACTGCAGACATCGTAGCGATGTGACTCAGATTGTTAAAGCTACGTTAAAACACACACACACACACACACACACACACACACACACACACACACGTGATATATTTAATACACTGACCTAAACATGTGATATTTCGGATATCAGACATATGATATTTGTGACTATTAATGAACCCGAATCATCCGTATGACTGGCTGACTGGAAATGGGTATGATGGTTGATCAGCATGAGAAAAGAACGATGCGTACGAAGAAAATAGCAATATACATGTCTAACATTTTTGACAAAAATAATGAATACAAGGAAAACTACCAGATAAAAGACACACAAATAATGCAATCACGTTTCTATCCCGTGAACGTTCTAAGTATTATTCAGACATCAGTGTTTTTCTTATGCATCTCAGAGTGAAAAAAGCTCTTTTCTCACATTCCAACGAGTGCATCAATGTACATCGTCTTCTATTCCACTGCAGAACAACGAAGGGTAATATCTTTCATCAGGTGATAATGCTGTCTTTCACCACATCACCTTCCACTGCGTTCATAGTGAACACAAACTTGCAAAACCCGATTTGCATCATCAACTGAGCATTCTTATATCATAATGAAGATAAACATTAACTGCAACACCTTTTCTTTCAAACGTGCAGAGGTTAAATTTTTAGTCTCGTAGACAGGCCGTTTTGCACTAATCGATCTAAGTACAGATACAGATTCTCTTGTCAGATTTTGAGTCGATAAGCCGTTTCCGATGTTACAACATTTCAATATTCATCTTAATTGTTATGTATGAAAGTAAAATCAAATCTGGATAAAAATTTAATCGAGGACTATATTATTCTTTGTCTATTTCAATCATAAGGACAAGAGTGGATTTTTGTTATACTGTTATACCTGTTTACATGTGTATCGTTCCACCAACTATCTTCAGTAACAAATTCGGACGCCGTGTGCTAAAATTATGTCGACGATCTTGACCACTATTACATGAATGCTGCATTTTAGGCGTTTTCGGGGCATAATTTTAATAATTTAACTGTAAAGGAAACTCACTCTACGCGCGCGCAATCTCTTGCCCCCACCCTCCTGATTCATTAGTGTATTTTCATAAGCATGTACATAATTTTAGAGTATATACTTCACATACTGTGATGTTATCAAATGATATACGTAAAAGCGTAAACAGGAACTCTAAGAAAGGTAATCAACGAAACCTAGAAAAGACAGGATCGCCAAATATAAACAATCTCTTACTTTAAACACTTCATCAACAAATTTAGTAAATACACAGATTGTTTTTGTATTATTAGAAGTTAACAAATGAATACCCGTATACACGACTGGTGTGTTGCAGAAGTACTTTTTAATTAAGTTCACATGTAAGTTAGTATATAATAGACACTTTAAAAAATTATATTCGCCTTCCGATTTTGCCAGAGGTGATCAACGTTCATGTCTGCATAATAATTGAAAATAACCTTCGAGTCGAAGTCAGTTTTTATATATTTTTAATTTCTTACAGTTGTCAACAAATTTTTACAAAATTTAATGTTCCAGTTTGATAGAAAGACATAGGTAAAACCTTTCTTACCATCTGTACTTGGAGCAATTTGCAGAATCGGAAAACACTCACACTTCACTAAAACCCATATGTGTTTTAAAGTATGTTTTAAAGGTGTAACCCATTTAATACACGTTGAATAACGAACTGTCTTTATGCTGTACTCAGTTCAATATTTACACAATTATAAATTAATGCTTAACTAAGTAGTAACCATACATATTTAAGTGGGAATCTTCACCTTATACAGTTGTACTTGAGTTGCATTATAGTTCGCAGTACGCCAATTTGACTTTGTGTCAGACGCAAAATTCTGATCTCACATGGTGTAATTCTATTATTTCCTACTTGTTCCAGGTCTGTCTTCTGCACTAGGAAGCATTGGTATGCCTTTACAAGGCTGCTTCTCCGCTCTGCTGTATCCATAAGCAGTTGTCACTCAAATCGTAGGAGTAAAACAAAATGATATAAAAGGTCCAGCAGCTCATCGTAGAAAGGCTATTTTGAAAATATTATAATAAAAATATTCGCAAAAATGTTTACTTCAATTAAAAATTGTTCAACCTAGTATTTGCTATGGATCTATTTTAATATGTAATGATTATACTCGCTTATAAGTCGTGTCCAACTGCAAATCTCTTGGACTGCATTTTGCTATCAGAAACCATACACTAGGAATCTTGTCCCATAAGATAGGCATAATTCATTATTCATAAGTTACTTCTTGTAATCGCGAGGTAAACGAGATATTTTAAAGCGTCCAAAAGTTGAAAACAGCCAATACAACATAATTTTCACCGCTGTCTATGTCTTCACGATTACATAATACATCTCTGGTGTGTATTTGGTTACTGCATATATGCCACTTGAGCTGTAGTTAAAAGTTCTTCATCAACCCACAACACCTCCATCAGCACCAACATTTTTATATTTTGTCTTTTAGTATCCAACGACATGTTTCTGCTATCAATGCTTGGAATTGACTGTATGTTACTATTACAACTGTATGTTCAGTTCATTCTGTTGCTGACAGTAGCAGCCTTAGCTAGGTGTGAAAGATCACCGGGGGGAGGGGGGAAGAAATTTTGGAGTTTGTTTGAAACAGATTATAATTAAAGCAGATTATTTAAAAATAAGTTTGATTTTAAAACAAACCTGAATTTTGCTTTGAATATTTCGCAGAAGGAGAGAATTGTAAAAAAAGAAAACCGTATATTTGTCACTCAGCACTCTGAATCTTGTTCCGAGTTGAATGTCCTTTTCATGATGATCGATGCAATAAATATTGTTTACCAAAAATATAGTATTCTCACTAAGGATTTTAAGGATTTTCGTCCATAGAGAATCTTAAATTGTTGTGAATTCTTTGAAAAGCATTTCAAGATTTTCCGTAGTTTTAAAATTCCTAATGATTACTGAGGTATTTTACGGATAAGACCGTCATAATAAGTACGTTGAAGACAAACATACAAAAATCGGGCATTTAAATGCTAGTTTGCCAAACTTTGTAGTTGTTGATTCTCTTTAGCCAGGAATTTTCAAGTGAAATCAATCAAGTGGCAATGACAAAACCTAAATTCATGTCATCTACGATTACGCCTGCACAATATGAAGGGACATCATTAGATTACGAGGCTTCATAAGTGGGTCTTTTTAACAAAAATCGATTTTGTACGCAAAATTAAGTTTAATTTAAAGTTCATGTCAGTTGGATAATGATTTATTTCCATTAGTGATTGATAACATCGATCAACATCAACTTCTCAGCTGGAATACACATATCGATTACGTATATGCAGTGCTAATCAAAAGACTAACTCTGTTAAATTACTGTTTGAAATTTCTACCTACCCAGTGACCTGAAATTTATTTTTCGGAATATATACTACCACTGATAGATTATGGCTGTACCACACGGGCAAACACTCCAATTACAACATATTCCAGAACTGACAAACTTCGGAAAAGGGCCAACCGAATCATTCTGAAATTTCTTATTATGACTCGTTCGAATGTTTTGCTTTCACGTCTACAATGGCTACCCATATAAAAAAGTATTCTTTATTCTAAAGGAATCATGACACATAGGTCTTTAAACGATCTTTCTCCAGGTTATATCTCTAACCTAAGTGAACCAAGATCATCTATCAACAACTACCAAAGATCTCCAGATTCCGTGGTCGAAAACCAAACAGTACAAAAGCTCATTCACTTTATCAGCACCTACCACTCTTGCTCCGTTGAATGCAGCACCTAAGAGAAATTCTTTATTGACCAACTGGAAAAAATTGTCTCAGTAGTTAACCTTATCATAGTGTTCAGAAATAATATGTGAGTGTTTTATTCGATTTATGTATACACGACTTCGGTTATGCTGAAATATGTATACCCGTGTACAATATACTGCTCATTTATGTATATGCTAAATTGTGTATACCTGTGTACAGTATACTTTTCATTTATGTATATGCTGAAATGTGTATACCTGTGTACAGATTACTGTTCATTTATGTATATGCTGAAATGTGTATACCTGTGTACAGTATACTTTTCATTTATACATATGCTGAAATGTGTATACCTGTGTACAGTATACTGTTCATTTATGTATATGCCGAAATGTGTATACCTGTGTACAGTATACTGTTCATTTATGTATATGCTGATCAGTATAGTCACCCATTAATTCTATATATTGGTTCATTTCCAATCGTTTTGAGTACGTGTGTTTAAGTGAGTTTTCTTTTCTTTACTTTAAATAAAACCGGTTACCAAATTCAGGACCATATGGCAGATGGGTCTTTCATGACCAAATATATTAACCCCATTAAATAATAATAATAATAATAATAATAATAATAATAATAATAATAATACTATTATTATTATTATTATTATTATTATTAATTATTGGTAACCTATAAGTACGATGTTTATTCATCTCTACCATGCAACTATATATATATATATATATATATATATATATATATATATAACATATATATATATATATATATATATATATATATGTGTGTGTGTGTGTGTGTGTGTGTGTGTGTGTGTGTGTGTGTGTGTGGTTTCTGTACACCTGGTTCAAGACCCCATACCTTCATCAATAGTCAAGGTCACTGATACCCACTGGTTAGTAATCTCAGGTGTCAACCATGATCTACTAATGCCTAAGTAGGAAACTATTAAACACGCGGTCTGCGTATAATTTACCGTTCACGGTGATCGTGTCTTGACTGAACTGTTATTTTCCGATGCGGGCAAAGTGGTATTAGAATTTTTTCTATATTTTGATAGGGTTACATCTTCTCCCTACCCTTGTACCTATATTTGTTGAAATAGATCCCCGGCCAAATACTCGATGCCGTTAGTTTCAGCATCCTACACTGACTTTCAAGCCATGTACTGTTGTGGTTGGGGGTAGTCATACACATATAGGTTGAGGGAGCCATGATTGCGCCATGGTTAGCATGCCAGAATCACAATCGGTGGGTTGTGAGTTCAGGACTTACGGTACTAATTCAGTTTCCATAGCAAGCGTATGCAAACACCATTATATTATAAATTCAATAACTTTAAATTTCAGAGTGTTCATGAACAAAACTATATTTATCAGTACAGATGCATCCTGGATGACAGCTTCTTTGTAGAGAAATGATATGAGCCGTGGCATTTTCTGGACTTACATGTGTTTGAAACATGTGCTTTCAGTTCAGCACCAGAGAGTCAGGTGCTAATTTCAGTAATGAGTGTTCCAAACTCAAGACTGTTAAAGGACTGAAATTCCATCAATAAAATAATGTCATCTATTTCTTTTCACTTACAACTAGGATAAACTCTCAAAAGATTCTTTTTTTTCAAATCTATCTTTCATTATCAACCAATCCTGGCCAGCTAATCCAATAAATACTCTATTTTCACCCATTCTGAGACTGTTTCCCATTTTTTTGTATACCATTAGTACCGTGTGCCCTTCATATGCGGCCCAGACCAGTCCAATTCATCTTTATGGTGGGTCTCAGGGCTTATCATTTTACTTCAACTGACTCTGTTCAGACTAGTATTTCTTGTGCTGATGGGCTATTACACACTGCTCAACCACATATGGGCTGAAGTTATCTGTAAATGCCTGCAAAAAGAGTAAAGGCATCAGCTGAAAGACAACCCAGCATTCACCTATCTCCCGCCCCCCCCCCCCATGATTTCGGCCCATTATTTACATTCTGAGCTATGTAGATAATTGATATATGTTAGGGTTTTTGGGGGGAGGGGTTGGGGGGATAGTAAATAAAATTGACGTTACTTGGGCTTGTATGTTGAAAGGTTAATAGCTATATTTGAATTTCATTTCCATCAATTTTATTCTGCAATACATGACCCTCTAATCAGCAAGAAATCAGCAGTGTTTATCAGGCATTTGCTGAAAGAAAACTGGCAGTGTATCATTTGAAACAATGAATAGCAATATTAGTTTTGTAGTTATGAACAGTTGCATCTTCTTTGTTTGGTTTTTGTGGTAAGAAGAAGACCCCCCCCCCAAAAAAAAAAAACAACGAGAAGAAAAACCTCAGACAAAAACCACTATTGGCAGACACACAAGGGACTGGTTTATTCCACTGATTATAAACGGGTGTCCACTAATTATTAGAGAATAATAAAAGGCGTATTTCAAAGCCATTAATATACGTTAGCTGTAAGCAAAGCTCTTTATTTTTGAAGAGTACATCATTTCACTCCCCCCCCCCAATACTACCCATGCATTTTTACACTTGCTTTCGTACTGCTTCTCCAATTATTTATTGACTTTTTGTATTCACTTTTTAGATTGTTGTTCATGCACAGCAAAGTTACTTTTCCAACCGCATGTCGGGTTTCAAATAGTCTGCCCTCAGCGAATTTGTAATAATCGTGTTCAGCCAAAATTCACTTGGAGCTAAATCGGGTCAGTATGTCTGTCACCACCGCGGATTTATGCTCCGGATGTGTTGCCATGAAATAGATTGTTACCTAGGATATCGGTATGCAGTGGTGTTGCACAAGTTTTGGGGCATACACGTGAGCAGTGAACTAACAGTCAGGCATAGGTACCTGGACGATAGAGCCTTTCACATTGAAAAGCATGCATATAAAACTTACTTAACAGTTAGAATACGTGAAACGATTTGGATTCTCTGCTTGTTTTCTCCGACCGAAACTTAACTATTTTCTCTTGAATCGGTATTTTTTTTTTAAAAAAAGGAAAAAAGTAAATCCACGTTCACCAGATGTAACAATCTCATCCAAACGTCTTTGGTAACTCTTTTCATCTTTGGTTAAGAGCTTTTGACGATTTCAACCAAAGTTTGCTTTGCATCCGTCAATAAATGCGGTATCCACCTTGCACAAACCTTTTCTGAACTTGAAATGATTCTTAAATACATTAAAAACAGCTGGCGAATGAATGCATGTGATAATATGCATATCGTCCACTGGTAGTGAGCATTTTTGGCCCAGTTCTCAGTGCCGGATTAAACCCTGTGAAGGCCCCTAGGCAGTCGAAATCTCGGAGCACCCCTCGCAAATTATCTCCTAATACGTTTTTAATTTTACCAACAAACAATTTTAATAAACCAATTTTATTACACAAAACAAATATTAACAATTATTAATGTTATTAAACAAATTAACATATCATGTTATTAAACAAAAATTATTAAATATTATTATTTGAGTTGATTCATTTTTTTTTTCTTTCTATCTTTTGGAAACAATTTAAGAAAGCTTGATTGTAATTTTCTTTCAAGATCAAATCAATTCAATATTATTTTGATCCGTTGTAGCAGGGCCTCTAAAAGGCTTGGGGCCCATAGGCCGGTGCCTACTTTGCCTATTTGGTAATCCGGCACTGCCAGTTCTCAGCAGTCACTTCCCGCTCACCAGTCGCAGACAGCGGTCATTCAGAACGTGGGTCATCTTCCATGGATTTGGGATTATCTTTAAAACGATGCTGACAGTAGGATTTGTGAATATGTTGAATAGGACATATCAGAAAACATTTATGTAAAACAATTTGATATATTTGAATTTCTCATGAATATCTAAGCGGTTTCAACGCTCAGCTGTTGAAAAGAATAAAGCGACAGGAGAAATAGATTTTTTCCCCCACGAACTTCATTTCGGACGCAGAGTGTCATTCCTCTCATGTGACTCTTGTACTTCATTATATCAGCTCTTTTGTAAATTGGTTTTTATTTTCTTTTCCATTTCAACAAAGTGTCTCTTGGAGATATATCATATACTTAAATATAAGTTTTCATACCTACTATTTGCGAACCGCCATTATTTTCTTTGATATTTATAAATTTATAATGAAAATTTTTTATTGTACATAATGCACATACATACTTCACAAGGACATAAATAATAATAACAATTATAATCATCATCTCATAATTTGTCATGTACGCAACGTCATTTTTTTACGTTATTGTTTCTGTCTGTAATTTTCGTTTGGTAGTGTTTTCTTACCTATTAGACACGTGATCCTCCTCGCCAAGTCGAACACCATTCCACACGTTTACAGTATAACGTAGGTGAATCGTTCGATAATTTTGATGCTGTATGAGTGATCTAGAAATGATAGTTGTACAATAACTGAAATCTTTTCATCAGATAATTTTTGCACTGCCAGTAATGTGATTTGTATCAGAATTATGTTTGAATTCAAACCAGACACATCGTCATATGGAATAGTATTTTATAAGTACGACATGCTGTTAATGCCAGATATTTGCACCAAAAAAAAAAAAAAACCACAGACAAAAAGCCAAACCCCAAAACCCCAAAACAACCCATGCAACAGGTATCTGAAATTCTATATATTAATCATTTTGTTGTATTCTGAAGCTGCTGCTGATAGCAGATGACTGCAGTTAGAGAGAAAAAAAACCAAAAAAACCGTGCTTACTATCGTAAATCTAAGTCTTCATTCATCATGCTAGACATGGATAAAAAAAATGCACCAAATATTTACACGATGATAAGATCTCTGATACGTTCTAGAATTAATAATAATGAAGACGGGACTTGATGGTTGTTCAGACATTATTATGTTTTGAATCTGCGTCGTACAATGTTGATAGATGCGGTAACCTTTCCATCCCTACGTTGTCTCATTGAGGATTATAATATCAGCCCATATCAGCCTATTTTGTTTTACATCTTTGTGATGCACGTATTATTTAAATTTCCTCTGGATATTTCAGTTCATAAGAAAGCAACATTCAATTTGTTTAAGTGTGATTAAATATGGATATTATACAGTGTTTTCTCATCTAATTTAGCTGATCAAGTTTTATGCTATGATTTATGTAGGACGTCCTCTGAAAGCTTATTGACCACTTGACATTATGAGTTTAAATTGACTTTAATTAACTGCATTTATAACAGCTGCAGAGAAGCGAAGCTAAGGATCATCTGTGATTAAACGTAAAATAACAGTTAAAAGTCATATCTGTGGCCCAGAACACTCGTACAAGCTACTTAAGTTTCCTCTATTCACAGAAAGCATCCAGGTTATTATCAGTCACCAGACTTCATCTATATGCCATTGTCAGAAGTCAGTCAGTATTATACAGAAGATCTCTTACTGCTAGTTTCCAAGATTGGAAATTATGGATAATATAATAACAACATTAAAATATTAAAATACGACGGAGGTAGTCGTAGGGTATAAGACATAGTTTCCCGAAGCCGTAGCGTGAATACTAGTGATGTTATCATATATTGCCATCGAGATGTATTGCTATTCGGTTCGGCGCGAAGAAGATTCTTAGCAAAAATAAAACACTAGAGATTGGCAATATTCGTATAGATTTGACATAACTCTCCTCGGCCCAAGTAAATCCGTTATCTAATTCTTCGCAGGACACAGCACTAACAGAGAGTAGTATGTTTTATACCACAATCATCTGTTACATCTGACAATATGGTAAAAGCTGGCGATTGCTTTATGCGCCTGACGGATAGTTAGAGCGCCATCTATTGGTCGCTTCATTAGGTCTCATATGAACCAGGAAGAAGAACAATAAATGGATATATTTCGCTGACGCAAGCTTTGCTGTTACTGATACTAGACATGTAGGCAATGGTGTAGTGCTAAAAAAGAAGTGAGAGAACGCAATAAAGAAGTGATGGAACGCATGTAAATCAGACGCGGGGGGGGGGGGGCATGGCAAGCGCCAACCCCAACCCCACCCAAAAATGTAAGGGAATGCAGTTACCACAGCACTACACCCCTGCATGTAGGCGTTAACTACTGTCCGTACAATTTGTTAAAGTTGTAAACAGTGTGATTACATTCCCAGCTGGAGCTTGGTTAGTTGTATATACCTAGCGAAGATAACGGTTTGATTCCACAAAGACCTATGTACAGCTAGTTGTGACCCAAATTATACAAGAAAGCATAATTTTCTATTCTACATATCTTCCCTTTTTTATTAGTTCAGGGTATATATATATATATATATATATATATATATATATATATATATATATATATATATATATATATATATATATATATATAAATAAACGCAAAATACTTAAATTTAACAAATCTCTTCCTATGAGAGTTCACAGAAATAATTTACAGTACTTTATTTTTCCTGTTCTCGTGAATCATACAGTAAGTCAGTTCTGACCGAGAAAGAGGCTTTAGTGTTTTTCTTGTGGTATATGGTCATAATCCATTATGATATATCACCTATTTAACATCTTAACATTTTATGTTGTTGTTCTTCTTGTTGACATTTATTTGCAAAGGTTTATTTTCCTAACGTTATTATGCAGTTCTTACTTTTTTTACATTTTCGGACTTTTCCTATAGATGACACAAAGGAGACACCATTTTGGGGAGGTTCCATAAAAAAGCATACTACTTACATGCATACCTTCCTCATCATTAATTCTATCTTCCAGGTTAAGATGTACTATTTTAAGATATCAATCAATCAGTCAATGGGATCATACTTGTAGGGGCAAAGTCTAGTTCTACAATGTAAGACGTATCATGTGTTATTTATATTTTGGTAGCACCAAAACAAAAATATTACGTGATACGTCTTACGTTGTAAGACTAGGGCAAGGTCACGGATTAAAAGTTAATTTTATCATCACACTTTCCTTTCCACTTTATAATTTTCAAGCCATTTGAGATCAAGGGTCGACGCATGGTTTGTGCAAAATCCCTAAAAGTATGTTGCATACTACATTGGGGTGTGGTACCTTGAAGGTCACGGCTCAGTTGTTTACCATTTCCATCACACTTTCTCTTCTACTCTTTAAGTCGCAAGCCGTTCGAGTTTAATGAATGAAACTTGGTACAGCATTACTGTGTGTGTCGCGTACCACACGGGTGGCATATCTTCAAGGTCAAGGTTACGGATCGTTATTTGAAGTTTTCCATCACACTCTTCCTTTTGTTCGATAATAATAGAGCTATTTGAGATTAATGGATGAAACTCCGTGTACTCGCACATCATAACTAGAAAGTGTGTGATGTGCCACAATAGGGTTTCTATACCCTAGGTCTTGGACACGGATCAATATTTTAAGTTTTCCGCCTTACTTTACCTTCCATTCTGTAACTATAGATCCCTGTACGTTCGCTGGACGAGACCTGGTATGCGTACTGTGTTGGTCAGGAAAAATCATAGTTGCTAAAGTTAACCTGACTAAGAGCAGTGTTAAACTGATGTGAAACCAGTCCCAGTACCGCTGGGATCTACCGATCCCTTTTGCAGGTAATAATTAGACAAGAACAAAGACATAAAAACCAAATTACACAAATGAGACAAGAACAAAGACACACAAACCAAATTACTTTACAGAAGCTACAATATGTTTGATGATGTTTGGTTGTGGATATTTACATAAAGGATACCCCACCACCACCCCAAACAAAAGATAAAAAGGAACAAGTTTGTACAGCGCTGCTTCTTACGATACGTCACAAGTGAGCATTCGCAAGGCGGACAGTTTTAGATGTTTTGTGAACCACCCTTGGGATTCTATCTTCCAGATCAGTGTCATGGATAAATACTTTAGGTGTTTTTTCCACTATACAACTTTAGAGCTGTTTACAATGAATACATTCATATGTGTCATTTTTGGCACGTGTGTTGTTTACCACATGGGCAGTCTTATCTCCAAGGTTAAGTCCATTGTGTTTATAGATCGAATTTTTTGCAAGTACATTATCTTTTCTACTCTATAAATGTTAGAGTCATTTGAAATGAGGGGATGAGACTTGGTAAAACTATATATCCTTACTAAAAGGTGTGTCGCAAAATGCTTTAGAGGTCCTATCTTCAAGGTGAAGGCCATAGGTCAACTCATTAAGTTTCAGTTACATATGCCCTTCTGTTTCCTAATTTAATTTTTTTTCTCATATAAATGATGAAATTTGGTATAATTATATATTATCACTAGAAGATGTGTTGCATTGGTCTGTATTTTAATGGGTTTTTTTGTTGTTGTTTCTCTTTTATGTCAAGATGGCTGTGAGTTACACGGCTGAATCATGGTATACTTATACTTCCCAGTTTTATGACAAGGTCAAGATTGTTTTCTTTAAGGTCAATATCACTGATCAATTTGTTTTACCCCTTTTCTGCACTGTTTCTCTAACGCCCTGTGCAGTGAACTTGGTTACTTTGCATGTCTGCACAGTAACTTTATAGTACTGTCCTTAAGGTTATCAGCCATATTTCATTACTGTGAACTTGTCTAACATCACAGTGGAAGATGAGGGATAAAAAGTACACTATTTTCTTTTTTCAAAGACGACAAAATGTTATTTTTGGGACAGTCAAACACTAAAATGTAAATTTTCAAAAACTTTAAAATAATACAGTCTGGGGTTGTTCAGTCCTTCCTATACAAGAAAAATAATATACATCAAAGCCCGAAAGTTAGGGGGTTCTCCACTCATATTCTAGAAACGTTTATATTTACATACTTTTTCAATTTCAATTTCTTTTTTTTTCTTCAAGCCATCGACGGGACATGCTTTCTACATACGTTTATGCAAACAAACATGTTGTAATTGCCATCAATTGTTTCCATAATCAGCTGATCGTACACGCGACCACAAAAAAGGTCTTTATCCATCGAAGTTTTGTCTGTGTTTCGGGAAAGGAATAAATCTAATTCCGCCATATAGTCCATCTGGGTATCAACTGTCTGAATTACAAGGCTCCCACTAACTTCTTTTCACCCTTAACGATGGAGAAATCAACAAATCATTGCAAAATTTGAAAATACTTATCATAATCAATTCATTATTGCCACAAGCAGCTTGTCGGAGGAAAATGGCGGACGAAGACAATGCCTGTAGGTGTGTCGACTTTACGTTCGCTGATTGGTTAATTGATAAACATGATTGACAAGCGGCGATAGGTCAATTACGATTGGATGGTTGAACATGAAGTTAAGGGATCTAGTGACCATGAACTTTTCGCAATGATTCATACATTATTTTTTAAGGTATTAAATGGTAACATTTTCATCAAATTACCAATAACACAGTGCTTTTGCAAAATCGCCGAATAACCTGTGTGATTTGTACTTTACATAATTATTATTTGCATTATTAAAATGTTGGCAATAGTTCCAATCTTGCAAATATCTTGTCCATGTTTCCTTTACTGCACAACGAATATTTCCTGAAAATAACGTTTGCAGTATCATCGCCCAGAGGGGCGGAGTATGCAGAAAACTGCACTCAACAATGATACAAAAAGCTATCTGTGCAGAAAGCGTGCATTCGGCGTATGGACACAGTGTCCGGCACAGTTTGACAATCTTGAAAACACCTCGTCTCCTCAGGAGAGGAATGCAAAGGCGTAACATCTTTGGTGACAGCCAAGCACTTCCATCAGTGTTTTCTCAACTGAATTCACAAGTAATATAAACCAATAGTTTACAAAGGAAAACTTGTAGCGAAGTATTATACGATGAGTTTAGTAAAATAGCAAAACTTGTGTTTGGAGAATTAAGACCGAAATATCAGAATATCAAAAACATTTTAGCTCCACAAATACTTGCCATACCTGTGAGAATAAGAACTGAGGACAAAGCAAGCGGTCATGACCATTTAATAGTTTCAGTTCGTAACGAGTGCAATTTAAGTTTTAACTATCCAAACTAAGGCATCAATGTCCATTCATAACTTGTCCGACTGTGACAGTTATCTGTTCGTTAAAATATTGGCTAAACATGATCCAGATAAAAAAAGGTAAAATTTATGGAACAACGACTAAAAATATATTTCATTCAGCATGGATTTCATAGTTGATAGGTTCATGACAGAAGGAAAATAAATAACACTTAAAAGAAAATCTGGTTTGTAGATATCTTTAGATTCAGAAGACAGTCAATTGAACAACTGTCTAAATGTGTAAGTGATGAAAAGTGTACATAGATGCCTAAACAATTTAGAACATAACAATTAAACTCTTGGGAAAGATATGTACCTATATGATTATAATGAAAGCTTTGACGCGTTCAACAAAATAGATCTACCACCATATTTTCCAGTTTGAAAAATCGCAATCTCGCCTCAGTGACGCCAATAACAACCAGGTTTCTCAACTCAATCAAATCCAGTTTTGTGGCAAACCTGGTCAAACCACTTCGGCGCCGCATCGAATTGCTACGCTCGTGCGTCTGTAAATGTCAAGTGGCATGCAAAGTGTAGTTACTAAGCGTCGACAAGCCCTTGTGATGTCGGTGAATACTTGAATTCAAAGACGAGATGTCCACATGTTGGACCGTCAGTTCTAGTTTGCGATGGCAGCGTTGAATATAACGGCCGTGGGCGCTGGAACGTGGCGGTGAAAAAATGTACTAGTCAAAATAAAAAGATGTTGAGGTGTCACCATGTACGCGACCCAGTGAGTACCGGGTCCTGTTGACGAATCCAAGTTGACGATGCTGGTTTCTCACCTTGGGGGAGGGGCGATCATCTAATGAAATTTGATCCCGTATGAAGGGGCATTCGGAACGCTTGACTGAGTTTGTAATTGCGAGTAAATCAAAACTGGTCAACGGAGATTCCGACAACCAAATGCGGATCATACATTGTTCTCCTGGCCATATTTGTCATCGAGGGACAGTGACGATTATAAGGCCTAAATCGGTGGCAGCTTAGTTTCAGAAAGCTTTTCCGAACCGCTCATGTACTCGTACGTGTAGATTCCTTTGTGAGAGAGCAAACCATACGTTCCATTGTTGGCGTCGCCGTGTCGACCAATGATTGTAAGCAGCGGGGGGTGGGGGTGGGGTGAACAGACCATTTTTAGAGCAGTCCTTTTTTGAAAACAAAACTTCATACGAAAATGAACAGACAAGCGTCAATAACGCTAAACCGAGACCTCTAACCGGGTTGCACTAAACCGAGGTCTCTACAGGGTTAGCACATTTTTGTTATTTTTTCTCTTTACGCTTGTGAGAAGAAGTTTTTAAACTTAATCATATCCATGTCTCCTAAACACCAAGTCTGGTGGATGTTTCTTAGTGTGTGGATATCAACACCATTAAAGACAACCAGAAGATTGCAGTTATCTCTGATCACTTTAGGTATTTGCGTGTATTGCTGAGTAGCATATATAATATCGATGTTTTTGTGTCTGCCTCGGGAAAATATCCGAGCTGGATTTGATTGTTTGTCCAGCATCACATCATCGCATACTACGAGATTGTTGATGCCCCCGTTGAGATCATACGATGATTCTTCGGAGAACTCATTCTCAGCGGTGAATTTTATTATTCTTCGGAGAATAATCCGATAATTTATTCTCGGAGAATTGATTTTTTTCCGAAGAATTTTTTTTCTCCGAAGAATCATCTGATAATTCTTGATCTGTGGTGAATTTTATTATTATCCTTTGAATCATCTGATAATTCTTGATCTGCGGTGAATTTTATTATTATTCTTTGAATCATTCTGATAATTCCTGATCGGTGGTTTATTTTATTATTATTCAAAGAATAATCGGATGATTCTTGATCAGTGGTTGATTTTATTATTCTTCGGAGAATATTAAAATGATTCTTGATCTGCGGTGGATCCCCCTTCCCTCCTGCTTTGTAAAACAAGAGTGGGTAACTTCGCCTCTTACCGCTGCAAGGTTTTTGACCAGTTTGTCTAGGCTGGAACTAACAAACTGAGCGAATCAGTGAACTGCAACTTATCCATCCGAAATGTCTTGCATTTTTCCATATTTTTTAAAATCGAATGACACTTATTATGATGTTGCGATTTCACGCATGATCAAGTGACCATCGTACCCACACAGGTTATAAAGCACAATTGGACTTTTATTTTGTTAGGGTAAATTTGCAGTTTTCTTTAAACACATCTTATATGTCATCTCTGTTTTCTCTTGTTTCTTATTCAGTCAAGCTTATTCAAAGGCATTATTTTTCACTGTTTTGATTGTTGTATTTTTCCAGTACTTGCTTGCCAATAACGTATGTCTGTCATTGGTTATTCTTATACCAATATTTTAATTCGGTATATCATATTCTTCTTATTGTCATGCGAATTTATTTCTACAATTGAATGATACATTTGCAAGTTACCAGACTTTCAGCAACATAGCAATGGTGACTTAAATGCTCTTCTTTGTCAGTCATTTAGAACAGTATAGAAACATCAATGGAACACTTGATGCTTGATAAACTGTCTTTGAGTCAACAAGCCAAGAGGATGACTAATATTAACATTTATTATGTGAGATTCTAGAACAGAGAAATAGTTCCCTAAACAATGTATTGTGAGGAAAAGCTATCAGCAGTCCTAAAAGCAATGGTCGCCTAAGTTGATCTTGATTCCATTAAAATTTTAAGAAACCATAGTGCCCACAAACAGCTGATTAAAATATTGTCATCCGAAAATGTTCCTCCAGCAGATATAATGCAAATTAGCGAACGTAAAATATGCAGTTCATGATAAACCACAACCCCATCTCTGAAAAGCAACAGAAAGCATGCTAAAATATGCTAACCAATATTCTCTGATCTGTCCATACACTTCACTATCCTCTTGTGAATACAAGTCACATTCCCAAGTGTGAAACAATGAATCTACATTGTTCCTTGCAGACTTCACATTCACAGCTATATTCATTGCTTTTTGATGAAACACTTTATATGCTAAATATGAACATCTACACAACAATGGATCACCATGCAGAGACATATAATCCAATGTGACTGTCAATCAAAGAGAATCAATATATTGTTTCCCCAGAGGACCACATGCTCACCTTTTTGACAACATCATTTTATAATTTGCTGATTTTGTTTAATGATATCCCTATTTACATAGGTAATTATACTATTTATTGTAATTTTTTAATCATGATCATAAGTGCTTCAATGTTTCATACTTAATCGACAGATTTTTGGTATGTTGTTAGGGACTACATTCGTATGGAGTATTGGAATCGGATGACAGTGTAATGAGGTTACAGCTGTTTAACATTAAGATTATTACATGGTGATATAATCAGGCTTAGATCAGAATAAAACTAACTAGGATTGCAATTTGTTTACCTCATGTTTGAATTTTTTTCTTTATTATATCACTGCAGGATAAATCAAATACAAAATTAATGTCTTAGATTACAAGGTTTATTTGGTTTTGGGGTGAAAACGTCAAGACAGTTCAACAAGCCCACTATCATAATATTTTCTTGTCCTCAACCAATTAAATCATGTACTTGAAGATTTTAGCTTTGAATTCTACATTTATCTCATCCAGTCCTGTAAACAAATAGACATTATCTATAGATGCCAACTTTGTTCTTTCATGTTAAACTTATTCAAAATCACTATCCACTCTTTAAAAACTCTTGAATTCAGTGCGAGGTAGCTTTAGCTTTTAGTCATTATTCTTGTGGAGATGATCTTGTGGGCCAAATTTGCCTGAAATTCTCAAAGGATGCACCATTTTGCCATATAGTGCATCCACGTGATGTGCCTAATTTTTCGTCTAACACTTCCCTTTTTATATGTTGGTCAGCCATTACCAATCTCTGGAATGGCTGATTGCTAGACCTAGATAAACAAGCATGAAACCAGTGTAACTAATTAGCAGTTAATCCTTCTCTGACGTGATGTCTTCAAAGAATCAAGTGTTCTATTGAATGGTAAGAACCTGTGATTGATTGCAAAATAAGCCATTTCCTTTACTGTTTTAATACTGATCAAATTAATGATGATGCTTATATAAATCATGAAAGCAATAAAAGCTTTCTTAAAGTTTTGGTTGGACAGTACAGTCCAATAAATAATAATAATAATAATAATAGCATAGTAAACAATAATAATGATAATAACAATAAAAACAACTGCTACTTCAGTACGTGCGATTGAGACTAGGACTCTGTTGTATCAGCAGACACTTATAAGAGTGCAGAAAAGTACTTTGACTCATAAAATCTAGTCATCAAAATCAGTTTTCATTTTACCAATAAAACAGACATGTAATGAAAATATAATTAAATCTAATTAAAGGAGACAAAAATAGATGAATGTGAGAGCACAAGTGAAGACAATAAAGAGAACTCAAACTCAGAATGGATATTTAATGCTGACTTTGCCTCAGCTACAGTGAAGGACTCTGATCAAAATGGCCATAGAACTAAAAACTTGTGAACTTAAAAACCTGAGTCAGAGAAGCTGTTCTCATAGTTTAAAATAGTGGAATCAGATGGGACATTAAAAACTGTGTGATTGGTAGAAGACTGCTGGGAAACAAATCCTTTCACTCAAAATGGAAGTGCCAACTTGCAACTGTCAACATTTAGCTGTGACAAATTTAACCCTGATTATTTAAATGCTGTTGAGGATTGCTGTGCTATTTACAAAGAGACAGACAATCCCTTACACTGTTGAGAAAAATTGAAATTGTTATGAAAAATGACTACAGAAGCAGAACACTTCCCTAAAATAAATCAGTGAATAATTTAATCAGAATAATAAAGGTAACTGTGCTTGAAAATTTTGAATGCCAGAATGCCATACATACATTTGTTAGACCAAAGAACACTAAAGAGTAAAGAAATTGATTTGAAAAACTAGTTTGCAGAAGTTAGAGTCCAGTATGACATGAAGTTTTTTGACAATAACCGAAAAATAGTTTCTCACTGATGTGATCTTATGATGATGAGAATTTAATCCAGATATGCAATAAAATAATAATTATGAACTTTTTCCATTTTCCTTTTTATCCTTATGAAAGTGAGGAACTCATGAGGTTATGCCAGGGACTCTCAAAAAAGGAATGAAGACTGACTTCCATGAGTGAAGAGTCCAGGACTCCACATCCTGAAACTCTGTTGAGAGCCCTGATTTTTTCATGTATACAGAATTTGCATTAATGGTTAACAATTGTATTTATAATCTAACTGGTCCAGCATTTTTTTCAAATTCAGGAAATAATATCAAATCTTGCTGTTCCATATTTTTGGGTTAAATTTTTGTATGTCTAATCACTGTAATACATTGTTACCTTCTGATAATTTTATAATCTTAAAACCTTCAGTACCTACAGTACTTTGATTACAAATTATTTTGACAGTAAACAAATAATAATATCATAGGTACAAGTTAAAGGTCATTCAATTAATTCCTTTGTATAGTCCCAATAAAAAATGCAAATCTGACTGTACCAAAAATGAGAGGAGGAAAAAGACATACTTTTTATAAAATTATAAAAAAAAAAAAATTAGTGGTATGAAAAACAACAGGCAGTATAAGATACTGTATGTGCTAGGTTGCAGAGGGAAGTGATAGTTAATTACAGGTATATCTGACAGGAATTAAATAATGACAATGACCTCAGTCTGATTCCTCTTTGTTTCAGTGAACAACAGTGATGCAGATGGGTCCAATCTAGATGTTGGGAACCTTCACACAGATGGTTTTAATGAGCTGAATGGGCCTGAGCTGGGATTAAAACTGATCCCTAATGGCCATTGTGAGAGTTCGTCAGGGTCATCATCTGAGTCCCCAATGAATTCACCTATCTCGATGAGCATTAGGGACACCCAGCAGATTTCGATGAAGAAGGAAGTCAGTCTGCTATCAGGGGTTGCACTTATTGTTGGTACTATGATAGGTAAGGCACTAAAGTACATGAAGTTTAGATAGACAGATACTGAAAACATAGATTGTATAGTACATACTGGGACTAAATGATCATGTGATCAATTAATAATATTTTCTAGACTGAGGCTGAAAATTTACTCAAAACACTGACATATTAAGTATCTGAAATAAATTCATGATTCTGGTACTTGCATGAAAATGTTTCACTCTGACTACCTTATTCCAAGATATGTGTATGCAAATTGAATTTGAAGTTAAAAGTTTGAGTGTTTCACTTGAGAAGTTTTATGAATTTGGATCCAGGTTTACTAATCTAAAAAATACAAGTTTAGTATCAAGTTATGGCATTTATTAAGGTCCATATAACTGAATGTCTGATTCTTCCCTGTTGAAGAATATTATATCTTCCAAAACAAAATTTGCTCACAGAGCAGCATAATTGAATTATTTTACTCATAAAACAAGAAATAGAGGTCACAGTGACCTACATAACTATATTTTGTAAGTTTTGATTTTCAGAGCATCTGGCAATTACAAATCTGCTATATCTGTCCTTTGATAGGTTAATTTTGTGTTACTCAATAATTTTCAAATGGCTGACATTTAGACAGATTGAGTATGTCAGACAGCTAAATTATTTCATCTAAATAAATGTATTATCAGATGCTGAGTGTGTGAAGTACATACAACTCGGTTCTGAATATTTCAGTATTTTCAGCTTTTACATCTAACATACCTTTTTTCCCTGATTTGGCACTCAAAAACTATTGAATGCAGTTATCAAGATTGAAAATCAGCTGTTGAATTATCATAGCATAGCATTGATATTAATATTATTGGTAATATTGTTAATAGTAATATTACCAGCAATATTGTAAAATGTTTTGTATATTCTCAATGCTAATATGTTCATCAATGTTATAATTGATTTTTTTGTTGAATCCACCTATGTTGCAAGCTTGACATAGCGATCTCTTTGGTGTTGGTGTCCATACATCTATCATTCAGTAATTCAGTCCAAACCTGGAACTAACAGCAATGTTAAAGTTTGTGTGGTCAGTTTCTCAAGTACTGTTGGCCACAGAGTCATTACTTACTATGCAAACAAATAATGATGTGGTCAGTGCCAATTTACCAAAGGCTCTGGTTCTGGTTTAACACGCTGATCAATATTGTATTTTATTTTTGATGATTTTTTAAAATCTTGTTTACAAAAGTAAACAAGCTCATGACCACAGCAGTTTTTGTATGTTGCATACATATCATTGTATTTAAAATCATGATACTTTGTGAGGGTATGGGTTAAATATGATAGGTGTTTAGCTTTTGATCACATACATTTTTTTCCATCTTGGCCCACCAAGAAGTCCCTTTGCATTTGGAAAGTTGAAATAGTTATGTTTATTCAGTGGTAAACTTTCCATATTAATGACTATTCATAGTATATTGTGATGGTTACCCTTCACAGGTTAACTGTGCATTGCACAAATGAGTGAATATAGGAATCAGATGAGTGAACTGTAAGTTTTTCATGTGTGGAGTCAGCTGTTGTGGCTCGTCAAGGTAATTACTGATGCATGGACTATGATTCTAATACTGGATGTCTCTCCAAGGTTACTCAGTGACTTTCACCCCTTACAATCTAAGCTTCTTTGGGGTGGACAATGATGATAGTTGTTGTTGTTATGTCTGTGTATGTATGTATGGATGGATGGATGGATGGATGGATGGATGTATGTAAGTATGTATGTAGTTTAGCAGTATGTCAGCACAATACTGGCTTGTACCAATTGAAAGTTGTAAAAATGTACAGTTAAAATATTGCAACAAAAAAAAAGCAGACAGCATTTCCTTGTCATTATCTTTTAGTCAGAATTTATATTCTGGATGGTATTTAATGTTTACAGTGGCTACTAGAGACAACTAAAAGCTTTGTATGGATTAGCTATGCAATTGTTGCTTACACTCTGGTTTTCTATCTGCTAGTGCACTGATCAAAGTCATGTCTTGTTTTTCACTGTTGTTATATTAGGGCTTTTTAATGGCAGACCTGATTTAGCAAATAAATGAAATGTACAAAGACATGAAGACAACAGATAATTTAAAGATTTTCAAACTTTAAAGTTTATATAGTCAAGATAATTTGTTTCTCACTTTCTTTCAGGGTCTGGAATCTTTATTTCTCCCAAAGGTGTTCTCATGGGGTCAGGATCTGTGGGTCTGAGCCTAATCATCTGGGTGGCATGTGGATTGCTCTCACTTTTTGGTATGCTATTTACACTTCTTTTTAATATACTTGTTATATGGCTTTTAGATGTGTATTTCTTTTTAATCATATTCTGTAACTGTATTTTATGGCCTTGTATTTTTTATATGCCTACTATAAGGTGGAGTATCTTATGTTATGATATTATCTCTCTGTCTGTAAGCAAATTTGTTTCTGCATAATAACTTGAGTTGTCCACCATTTACAGTTAGCAAACTTTGTGGATGGCTTGTACTAGGGGGTAAAGAAGAGCACTATTGATTTTCCAGGGCTTGAGAGATCTAATGTAAGATCAGTGTGACTGAATAAAGAAAAATGTTTGGGGTTTTTTCACAATAGCTTGAGTTTTCCATCATTTAGTTAATATTGTATTTTATTTACAATTTTGAATTAAATTTCTATTGCACACCTTTTCAGTGATAAGGCTGTATTGTGAATATGAATCTTGGACTATGTACTTCAGTGATATTTTTGAAGTTGCAAGGTTGCAAGTTGCCTGTTCCTGTTGTGTTCTTTTATTACGCCCTTGCCACATCTATGGAAGGGGCATAGAGTTTGTTCCATCATGACCCTCACAAATTTCATTTCTACTTGATTGTGTTTGAAGGACTAAATTCATGTGTAAAAATCAAATATTGTACAAGGATTTAGACTAAGATGATCAAGGTAAAGTTTTGATTTTCATTGATTTCTGGCAAAATGCTCTTGAGTTATGGCCACACTCTGACTTCCAACATTGCTCTTCAAACTAAACATGACATGAGATCTTACATTAGGAACACCTAAGTCAAGTTTTACTTTTACCATTTTATGGCCAAATTGTTTGAACTTATCTACCCTGTTAGACTTGGAACTTTTCCCTTTAATTTCTGCTTAGTAATTTTTGAAGGATTTCATGGATTTAAAAGCACTAAATTTTGTATGCAGATTTAAATTAAGAAGACCCAGGTCATGCTTTTCTCATTTTGTTGCAAAAATGTATGGAGTTAAGACTAGTGTTTGACTTAGGACTCTTCCCTTCTGTTGCATCTTATTGACATCGGTCATCCATGTTGGATGGAGACATTTCTTACTTTGTACACACCTTAAACTATGCATTGGTAATGAAATGAGAAGAGTGTAGAGATAATAGTTACAATTATCAAATGTTTGAAAATCAGTGTAAAGATAAAGGCAAGTATACATCTGATGAGCAAGAAAACAATTAGCTGGGGACCACTTATGAGTTAAGGCTGATCTTTGACTTTAATTTGGATGATTGGAATTAATACTAATGCCTGTAATGTTTACAAGATTCCTTAGTGGATCTGGAGATTCTTGTTCTTGTACAATCATTAAAATAACATCTTTCACAAAAAGTTAATATCCTTGTTTTTGAACCATTTCTCAGCACATTGTTCCGATGGAGAGATGATTTATTTATACATGAATAAACTGGAAAGAGTTGAGCTTCATTTACTTGGCCTGCTGATTTTTGTGTATATTTGTACATCCACACACAGCAGATTTTGGAGGTAAATGAAATCAGGCCTCATGCATCCTTTCTCAGCAGTTACGCTAAGGGATGATTAGAAAATGTGATTGTGGAGTTTTCTGGTGGTATAAACTACATTATGAACCCAGTCATATCAGGGACATAAATCTGAGGGACACTGGAATCCTGTTAGACTTTATAATGAGATGCACCTTAGTGCTAATCCCAGCTGTCCAAATCAAGCCATCAAAGATCAACATTACATGCTCAAATGTACTAGATATCTCCTTCTATAATTAGAATATAAGCATGTTATGATAGGCCACCCGAAAAATGTGCACAATTAAATTTATTCAACTTCTAGTTTTATTTCTTTTTTGTGGCGTAGGAATGCAAAAAAGGAAACAAAATTTCTTATTTTAATAAAAGTATAATCTAGAACTTTTGGACTGTCTATGAATTTGCTTGTCAGTTTTGTTTCTGTGTAATTATCACATGTTCATTTGTGGCATAAACTCTTGCACCAGCTTTGATTGTTGTCCGTATGTTATCACGCTATGAGATTGAGTGTTGTTTTAATTTTATTTGTAGTTCTCAGTATGTACTTTTTAGCTCTCAACCAGTGACATTTATGACTCTTTTGCGTATTTAGGAATTTACAGACAACTTAGATTTAGTAGTCTTTTAATAGAAATGCATGTAATGCTTACATGAATCAGTTACATAATTACTTATTGCTACAATACAAGCATAAATTTATTTAACTTTCATCCTGAAAATATTTTAGAAAATGCATTAGGCATTAACTACATTCATGTTCATAATTCCCAAAAGTTTGAAAATGTGTTAAATTAAGGAGCAGTTTCAATAATGGTCTGAAAATCTAATATAGTCATTTACATATGAATTTAAATAATGCCTGCCAAATTTCATTTGTCTGCCTCTAGTGATTTTTGCCTTATTAATCTTGCTAACAAGGTTTTCTTAGTGCAAAAAGTTTTAAAATATATAAAATTGAAAAATTGATGTAATGACTTTAAACTTAAATCAGGTCATCTGTATATGAACACAAAAATGCAAACAAAATTTAATTTGTTTGCATTGAGTGGTTTTTGTGCAATCTTGCTAACAAGCTTCTTGGCAACGGTGGATGGGCATGACCAAATCAAGAAACTGCAGTCTTTGGGGGCATACATATACATACATTCAAACCATGTGAAATAGACATTTAAGCATCCATACGTGTAGAAGCTCACTGGCAAACATTACCATCAATGCTCACTTACAAGTTGAGTCCAACTGCAAACAGTACAGACCCTAATCTGCCATTGCATAATGCACCAACAGATCAGGGTCTGTATTGTTAGTTCTACTTGTTACTCCTAACAAATTGCAGATACCAGATCTGCTGGCACATTATGCAATGGCAGATCTGGGTTGGTGCAGTTTGCAGTTGGAGTATAAGCAAGTATATAAGTTATTGTGTCTTCATCATTTAGAAAATACTTTCTAATTAAATGTAAAATTTGTGATTTGGATAACTACTCCCTAATGAACAGCTTGGTTTCAATATATATTTTAAACTTATATGATCCTAATGGAACTTTGAATTAATGAAACTGATGTAGTGGATTGAGGTTCATAAAAATCCATGATATAACAGGATAAATGTGCACACTAAAAGAGTCTAACAAAGAAACAATTTTCTTCTATATGCTGTGGTCAAATTTATTCATTCCAAGGTTTACGAATTCTAAATTCCAGCACAAAAGTGATTGATATATTAGAAGTGATTTGTTCTAATGGGGTATCTCATTTTAAACTGATGTCCATTTCATGGATGCATATTGTATTAGATTTTGTAAAACATGTGCCCGACTGTGAACTGCATTCACCCAGATCTGCCTTCCCATAATGCACTAGTCAATCAGGCTATTTGTTTCTAATTCAGATTTTGAGCAGACAGTACAGCTCTGATCTGAATGTGATGACTGCTGATCTGGCCCCATACTCTCAAAATGTTGTGAGCTAGAAACACAAACTCATGATCAAAACCTCACAATTAGATATGATATATGTAATATATCTTTGACATTGAAATTTAGCATACTATCCAAGTTAAAGGAAGTCCTGAGAGTTCAGTGATTTTAACATTATTCCCAGCAACATTGTAGTCAGTCATAATATTCAGTTTGAGCTTCCACTCAAAATGTTTTTTAGAATACAGTGTACACACTAGTGTACACACTGAGAACACAGGACCTGGTGAGTACACTCAAATAGGGCCCTTGGTGTACAATGTAAATACAGGGTCTGAGGTGTACACTGAATACATTGCCTGAGATGCAAACTGTTTTGTAGTTGATTTGTTTGTTATACACATGTAGATGCAATATTTGTACATGTAGTAACTCACATTTTCTATCTTACATTTTGCTAACAACTAGAGTTGTGTTTAACCGATTGTTTTATCACAATGCAATTAGCTTGATTATAATACTATTAACTGTCATAAATGTACATGTTCAGATGTTATTAGGGAATTATCACTGCCTAGAAGGTACAACATAACATATCAGCCTATTGAAGAGGTAAATTTACAACAAAAAAAAAAACACACAAATAAATGACAAAGATATTTATTAATAGTCTATTCTTTCATGGAGTTACATTGTAGGAAAGACTTTCCCAAATTTAGCAGTACCTCTATTTATTTGCATGTATATATTGTGTTGCTGTTTTTGTCATTTGCCATTGGTAAGGCATTGTAGATATTTTTTGGGTTTGCTTATATCATGAAAAAGTCCAGAAAATACTTTGCTTGTTTAGTTTTTGAAATATAATTGTTGTTTCCATCTTTTCATTAGTAATGTATTTCTCCAAATGAAGCCCAGGGAGTCTAACCTTGTAAATTTTGTTGAGAAGTGGGGGTTTGTGAAGCGTGATTATGGCTTCTTTTCAACTGTGGGCTTATATAAAAAAATAAAACTATAATACAATGTAGGTTTACTGGCATGTTGTAGTAGATAGCAATAACATCAAAGGGGTACATAGTCTTGAAACATTATCCTCCAAAGTTCCTGGTATGCTTTATTACAGAAGTATCATTAGGTTCCAGCTCAATGAAGCTAACGGAGCCCTACAGTACACAAGCTTGTTCAGCAGTTCATATGACTGTTCGAGAGCAATTTGGTTTCTACAAGATAACATTACTTAGAACTGCTGGATTTTTGTAAGATTTTATTGACTATATGACTTTACATCAATGACTCATTGTCATGGTTCTATTTTCAGCCTTCCGTATCATTATTTGAAATAGTTATAGTCTTTCATTGCTGATCATCCATACTTTGTTTTTGCATCTCAACCAATTTGGCATACATCAATATATTGATGAGATCTTGAATAAGTTTGATTTTCAGTGTAAGATGACATCATTTACATGAGTTATGCCCCTTGCCAGGCACCTTGATATTATCTTAATGGTATAGATTTTCAGTGTAACATGACATCATTTACATGAGCCATGCCCCTTGCCAGGCACCTTGATATTATCTTAATGGTATGGATTTTCAGCTATCCACATATCCTTTAGAAGATTTATGGTCCCTGAATGTACAGTTCTCCTAACTTTGGTTTCCCAACACAAGTCTTTTTGCTTAAGCTTATCCTAACAAATTGTAAAGATTGGGGTCATTTTTGATGCATCCATCAGTAATAGCCCAAGTTTTATTTCTTTCCTTTTGCTATCCAAATAGCTTGATTTATCCTTCAATTCTGAATACTTTTGAAAACTGATTGTTCTTTTGCAATGAAAATTCCACTTACTATTGATTATTTTATTTTTTAAAGTATGTTTGTACTGATAAACTGTGAAATGTCACAAATGATTAAATTCATGTATATATAAAGAATTAGTGCTAATTATTTGCACAAAATAAGGATGATTTTGATCAGACAGAATTATTTTTTTTGTTTCAGTCATCATTTTGCATGGGCATAGTTGTGTTTCAGCATCTCTTCTTAGTTGGGAAAGGTCTTCCTACATGGCATATCCAGCCCATGCTGTCCTAGCAATTGAAAAGTCTACACTGTAAATGTTAATTTAATGTATGGTAATAAAGTAACTATTATATAGGTTATGTAGGCATTTAGAATTGACTATTTCAGTAATGGTTGTCATTTTTAGAATTTGATTACACATACCTTTAAATGGCAATTATTCACTTTATTTCGATCCTCATACATACATATTCCTTTCTAAGGTCATTATTTATACGCCCTGAGAAATACATGTTAGAAAATCATGTTAAATTATGTGGACATTTTTGGACAAGGTGTATCCAGTACAGCCATCATTCTAAAGGTGTGATCCAATGCAAACTGGATTGAATGTCACATGCTGTGAAGTCACAATGAAAGCTATACATGTTGAAAACAAATTCTTAGTATCCCGTTATTTTTTGTGATAGGCCCAACATCCTCTTTTCTTGACCGAGTTTAGTACCTGGCCACCATTGTAAAGGTCCATAGTGATCAAATATTTTCTTCTGGAAGTTTTTTGATGACAGTTAAGATGCAACTCAGCATTCAACAATAAGGATTGACCTATATTAGCATTCAGCTTTAGGAGAACAATTAATATTTAATTTAATTTGAGAAAATGTGCCTACATGACCATGTTGACATGCACTTTAGGTGTATGAGAAAAATCTTTTACCAAATTTTATTGATTGCCAAATTCATAAAAACAAAATCAGAGCAGCTGTCAGTGGAAACCTAAAAAATTCCCACTTCCTAGCTACATGGCTTGATTAATAGCATAAATATGAAAAAAATACGAAAAATATATTTTTCATTAAAATATATTAAATATTTGTGAAAAAATGTGTACAAAGATATATAACATCCTTTATAGCACTCTACTAATAATTAAAATTAATACCACCATTAATTGAAGTGCTACATGTATAGTCCATGATTATCTTCTGCTTTTAAGTACAACTCTATGATCAGATTTCTGGTGGGTAGATTGGCTTGATTAAGCACTCTTTAAGTATGATAATACATAGATAAAATGTATGTAATGATAAACATTGATTTATTCCTTTAATATAGTAAATATTCAATGCTGAAGTAAAAATTGAAATCAGTTCAGAGATAAGGTTTCTTGATAAGATATTATGTAGACTAGTATTGTATATCTACAAATTGGACATATGATCATTAGATAATCAGCTAATTAAAATATCAGTCCTTAGTGCCAAGATAATTGGAATAAAGTGCCTTGCCCAATGACACATTATGATAGCCTACCCAGATTGAGCCATTAGAAGGATTCAAACCCACAACCTTTCAATAATGAGTTCAGCACACTATCCTTTGAACCAAAGTAGCTCCTGACTCATCACCTCTTATGACATGCAGAGAGAGAATTCAGTCTATTTGTCATCTCTGAGCTCACAATGAGGCATATGTATGTAGGTAGATGGTTTGGTTCAGTTGGATGTTTTATGGCACAGCAATATGAGTAGGCTATTTAGCATAGAGACAATTGAAGTAAAATGCTTTGCCCAAGAACACACCAGGGTAGCTGACCTGGGCTGATCTAATAGTTCTACTGTAACCTGCACCCTTTCAGTCTTGAACCAGGCATGCTAACCACTGGGTGTTGTAGCTCCAATATAAGTAGATAATGGCATGCTAACCACTGGGTGTTGTAGCTCCAATATAAGTAGATAATGGCATGTGTATCTTAAAACTTTTTAAATGAATAGAATTTTTTTTTTAAAACTATGCTCAACTTCATATTTTTATTACCTGTAGAATTTACTATATGTAGATGGAATTTTTTTTTATGACTTTATCCTTAAAGATGTTCTTGCTGACATACAGGGGCAGAGTTAGAGAATGTGATGGATGGGATCAGTTGAAGACTATTTTTCCTGTGACCCAGCATTGGTTTTCTAATAAAATCTTTCCTATCTTTCTAAATAGCAGCATCAAGCATTTAGTAAATTATTTCACTTTAAGAGATAGCTGTGTAGGGAAAAATTATGGACTTGCGAATGTACTATCAATTTGCACCAATCATTTTCAGAAATTAAATTGGTAAATGAGATGAAATAGTAATCAACCTAAATCATGCAAAAATACAAATAGGTAACAGGGTGCATTCATAAGCACACTGGATTGGGGAAAGAATCAGAAGTTTTGTGCTGTAACCCAGCATCAGGTTTTAGATGAAATATTTCCCACATTATCTTCTGGCCAGTTGCATGTAGTGTTCTGTAATCATTTCTCTTTAGATGGTAGCTTTCTAATGAAACTACTAATAAAGCATGCTTTGGCTTATTGAAAAAAGTTTTGGAGGTTTTTTTTGTGATGCTTATTGTTATTTTATATACCTCTTCAAAAATTCTTAAATATTTACCTTTATCTTTTATCTTGTATGCCTACTGGTTTATGTTATTTGAAAAGATTTATCATCCTAAAGTTTTTGCAGGTTTTTTCCATCTATTTATAGAACTTAACTTTTAATTGGCACTATATCAACAGAATTGTGCTGATGTACCAATAAACTCTATGCATACGTACATAATACTTGAGTTTTAACAGGTTTTTTTCCTTTCACAAAATTAGTTGTATTACTAAGTTATGAAATGAATATTGAACTTTAAGTTTTAGATCAATACTCATATTAGTTTTTTTTTGTCCCAACATATGCATTTGATTGCAATCTCTTTAAAATTAGACTATTGAAAGCAAAAAGTGTTTTTTATCATGTTATAGTTTTAAGCCAAATTAAAGTTTTCCAAATGGCTTTTGTATATAGATATAATTACCTTGTGTTTTAATTATGTCTTTATCATTTTAGTTTAGTAAGAATTTTATAGAGAAGATATTTTAATTAAATGATTTGCATATTTGTTGCATCAGTGTTTTCTTCATGTTTTCATTAAGGTGGGGAACTTATTCCCCGTTTAAAAAAAATTGAAATGTGTTCTTCTTGCAACAGGTCAGCTACAGTCTAAGTGGGAGTTTCCATAGTGACCAGTCACCATGGATGTGAGAACCAGCCCAGCTGAATGGTATACCAGTGTACTTCAGAGTGACTCCCATATACATGAGGGGGTCACATCTAGACTACCAGTCCAGCCTCGTGGCTTCATCTGGTTTTCTCTTCCTCTCTTACAGGAAAGGAAGGGCTGTTCCATAAAATATCTGTCATACTGGAGAGACAAACATGGCATCATCACAAATTAAACTTGTAAATTTCTTCTTTGGTCTGTTTACTATGTGCCATTATGCCCTCCATTATTTTGCCTGTAGAGACCATGGTGGCACAACTTAATTTCAAATTACCACCCATCTTCATTCATCTCCCATTTTCATCCCATATACTTTTCATCTCCCTTAATCCAAATACTTTACACATTGCATTCCAAACTTTCAGTATTTACACAGAGAGAGAGAGAGAGAGAGAGAGAGAGAGAGAGAGAGAATCCTTCACCATGTATTTACATAATACTCTTTCCATTTTGTATTGTTCGGGAACAGTCAGTGATGGTTAAGGGAGAATGGGGGGGTGGGTCTCAAATGTGTTATGTGACAATTGTAATGACATGCACAAGAAATGAAGAGAAAAGAAAATTGATTTGTAGACAGGAGGGTAGTGGAGTCACATTAAAAAAAGACCACTCTTGATATGCATGGTTTGCTACTGGCTTTGATTGACAGGGTTTCACTATCTTCTAAAAGAGTTGAGAAACTCTGGTATGGAACAGTATTGTGAGTACCTTGATATATTACTTCTTACTTTTTTTATTTAGAAAAGATGCAGTTTATTCCCAAAATTGATTCTTAAGATAACACTGGCCTTTAAGTGTCAAAAGAATTTGTTTCTCCAAAAGAGGTTAGCACATTCATTTTTAGCTCACCTTGCTGTAAGGTATTTGAGCTTATAATATGGCCCTGCATCAGTCAGCAAGTGCTGTTTTCAACTTGTGAAGCATAAGTCAGTGAATTGGCAGTTGGGTCAGTTGTGCCAGATTTCAAGTTTATATTTCACAAAATATATCAAGTATCATTACATTTTCCTCTAAAATGATGTGCATAAAAGTTGTAGTGTCATATATGTAAATTGTCATGATGGTGATACTGTAAATCACCTTATATTGCAAACTTATATTCTCACCAACTCTTCCACTGCATTTATAAAACATATCAAGTTATTGTTATAGTAGAAAATATTCTTACCATACAGCATGGATAAATAAATATTGCAGTGTCATATGAATCAATACCATCCATGTGATATTGCCCAAAATTCCAGGCATCTCACAGAAAATGATAAAAACTCCCATTTTCCCAATCAGGCAACCAAATTTCCTATGATTTTTATACTTTTGGTACCGTTATTTTGTGAAAATTGTATAATGTATTTAATTTACTACCCATTAAAAGGGTTAAGATACCAGGGTATATGTCCCTTTTTTGGCAGTTAGATATTTAGTTCATTAAGAATAAGTATGGGTGAGAGACATGCATTTGTTTCACCAGTAATAATTCTTTTGTCATACAGTTCTAAAAAATATAATATAATATAAAAATAAAATATAATATGTCTACCATTTTTTAAAATCCATTTACAAATCCATTGGATGCAGACCATTCCATTTGACAGGAGAAAAAAAAAAGTCAAAACACTGGAAAACTTCTATTGAAATTGAATTTTGAATCTTCTCAAAACAAACGAGAGCAAAAATGGAAAGAAACAGTAACACAGTCCCAAGCTGCTTCAAAGCCCAATGTTGAAATCAACAAGCATCATTTAATTCCGAGCTAGTTATATAGGTCACTTGCCTGATGATACACGTTCATACAATGGAAATGCTATGTGAAAATAAATATGTTAATAAATGTAATTGTAAAGGATGCTTTGGATGAATAATTTTAAACTAGATGATTCTGAATCTAATGAAGTAGTCAGAACATATTTTTCTTTGCTTATTTTCTCAGTTGTACATCCATATTTTTTTCATAGGTAAAATATCATTCTATTATGGCTATGTAGTACTTTGATTAATATTCAATTAATTGTTACTTATATCTGTTTATTTTTAGTGATATATGACTACCATCACTAAAGACGTAGACAAATCAAGTCTTATTTATTCCACAATCTATTACTGGTACTTACTCATTTAGCATTTTTCCTAACAGACTGAAAATGATCTTAAACAATATTTTTCCCTTTCACTGGATGACTGAAAAAAAAAAATTTTGAACTGACTTTTAAAGAATTTAGGTAACAAAAGTTGCATTGGAAATCTGTTGGTATGTCTAGAACAAATGTCTTGCATTTTGAAATGACAATCTGTAGCATTTGTTCTTTGGGCTTATGACACGTATGTGACAAAATTTGTAGCCAACTGTTATTGTTCTGTGATCAGTTTGGTGGCAATTATACTGTCATTTGATTAAGTACCACTTTGGTAATTTTATGATTTTAGTGTCATCTGATTGAACATAAATATAAGTAATTATACAGTTATGTGATTAGATACTAGTTTGGTAGCCTTGTGGTTATACGTTTGTTTGAGTTAGCACCAGTAATGTTAGTCATGTGATATGCTGTCATGTGATTTACAACAACCAGTCACATATTATATCTGTTGTGTGTTGGAGTATCAGTTTAGCAGAAATGTGATTGACCTTCCACATGATGAAGCAGTAATTAGACACCTATATCATTATACTATCCAGGCACCAATTGGATACCCATTTGATTATACTGTAATGTAATTACTACAATGATTGAATATGCATGCTGATTTTGTTGATGAGTATTTAGTTCCTAGTCATGTGACTGCATGGCATTGGCCTACATGCACCAATATATTTAACTGGGGAAAAGTAATGTATTTACACATTGATGCATTTCAAGCAAATTATCAATGATTTATAGGCAGAAAGAAACTACTTTAGAAATATGTTAAAGGTCAAATACATAATAAATAAAAGAATTTTTCCTTTTGAAATATTTTAAAAGTAAAATAAAAACTATTACCTAATATATATTATTTAAAGAAGTTTTTAAAAAAAAGTAACTTTAAATGTTCAGATAATGGCACTTTCTAATCTTACCATCCTAACCTGTATGAATCTTGTTACGGCATTCAAATATCTTACCATCCTAACCTGTATGAATCTTGTTACGGCATTCAAATTTTAAAACTATTGAATTTCATTCATTATTATAATGACAGTGTAATAATTTCTTATAAAACTTTCTTAAAATCAAATTTCAAGCTCTTAAAAATGATTTTAATTTTAGGGTTTTTCTCTAATTAGTCCTATTAAGGCCAGAATTAAAATGTTAATTTTGAGTTGTCAAGCACAACTGCTGCTGATGAAAGAGATGTACATTTGTGCAAATATTTATGCTGTTGTAGATAAGTTATAAATAGCCATACTAATGAGGGTATTAAATGCATCCAACTCATGACTGCATCCATTTACTATCTAAATATATCTGTATTACCAAAATGGATGATATCTCCATGAAATTATACCTCTCACATACCAGTTTAGTTTGTCATCTCAGCCTCCTTATTTTTCTGGAGAGACATGTGGCATCATTATTAGAACTCTTTTTGTGCCATCTGCCATCCAGTAATTTGGAGAGGCACTAAGGCATACAAAACTTTTGCACTTTGCTCCATTTTTCTTTGCAAACCCGTTATGCACAAATTGAGAGTGCCATCTCGCCCTCCTGTTTCTTCGGAGAGACGTGTGGCATGTCTTAGTTTTACTTTGTAGGTTACATGTATTTGGAACAGTTAAAGTGCCATCTGCCCTCCTACAATCTGGAGAGACACCTTGGCACAGCAAAATTTACAAATTGGAAGTTCATCTCCAAGACCATGTTCCACCTTTTCTTCTTTTATTATGGTAATTTGTTTTAGGTTAGAAGTTTTAGATTAAACGCATTAGATTTTCATCTGTAATGAGTTGGTAGAGCACTGGAATCATAATAATCCAAGGGTCATAGGTTATACCTGCCAAAGCTAGCCCAGGATGGTTGTTTCTGTATGTCTTTGGGAAGAGACAATTTGTTCCCATATCCTTGGCATGATATAGACAATAAATTTGCAGAGCATGCCATTATTAACCAACCATTTGATAGTTTCCCCCTAAGTGACCGTCACCTTTGATCCATCATCTGTCTGCCTCTTGCAGATATTTTCATCCCCATGTCTTCATTTTATTCAGCAATTTTAAAAAATCCATACATTAAAATTGTAACATTTAAAATATCAATGAAGGAATCTTCAGCAACAAATCAATCACCAAAATACTTTATTTTGTGTCTTGGAGTTGAACTTCCCATCCTGCCATTTTGCCCTCCGCAAACTCAGGAGAGACAAGAATGGCATTAGAGTAGGTGGCAGGAGAGACAGAAACACAGGAAGTACTAATGTTAGTTAATGCCAGTTTGCCCTCCATTGATAAATAGTTTCTGGGACAGCTCGATGCAGCAGACATCAGACATCGCTGTGGGCAACCACCATGGTCAGAATGCCCATATGCTTAATGGGAGATCCAGAATCATGAAATATTATTGAAATGCTGCTGTTGATACACTTGTTGACTTGCATTAATTGATTCCCTTTCTTTCAGGGAAGGGCTGTTCCAATACGTATGTATGGAGAGACGTCCATGGCAATTTAGCAAAAGAAACTCTTAGGGCTATGGGGTCACGTTGCCCTCCGCTGATGTGGAGAGACATAGTTGACTCCATTTTGAAACCCAGGCACATTGAATGGCAAAAAAGATAGTGATAAAAAAAATGTTGGTAATTTTGGTAGTTCTAGCTTATTTCCAAACAGATAATAATTGAAATTTTTAATCCAGTTAGAATGCACAGCAGAGAATCAATGTAGATTTAACCTGAATAGGGAAATTTCTGCTTGGTTGACCCTTTCATGAATTTCAAACAGAATGTTTCAGAATTAGACATTTGCAAAAGTTTCATCATACATGGGAGTTGGAATTTTGATAAACAAATTAGACAAAATTAATAGCATTTTATTACCAAATGTAAAGGATTTATCAAAATTTGTCAGGATTGCTGATTGTATTAACTGGGTTTCAAAAATTCAACATTTTTAGAATGAGTGCCATATTGTCCTCCTTTCCCTTCATATTTTTTTATAAAAATAGAATGGAGAGACATACATGACACTCAGCTTCTTGTGATAGGGTGAAATGTTTTACATTGCCATAACGCCCTCCGAAAACACCCTGGAGCAGCCCTTTATACAGTGTGACCTCTGACCTCTTGCACTTTAATCTGAAAATCACTCTGGACATGTTGATTTTTGTACAACAATTATAGCCTTCACATTTTGTTATGACATTAATAAAAAATAAACAACAACATAAATTAAGTGAATACATAATGAAATACATGCTCAGATCCAATCTAAATATGTAAAAATATAATCTAATTCATTGAAAGCAGGCACTTGTTTAATTTAACAAATTTATTTTCTTTAATAATAAAATTCACATTAACATGCAATGTTTAAAGTTGTTTGCAAGCATCACATTATTATATCTGGATACTAAGATTACACTAATGTTATAGTGTTAGCTTGCAGATTTATCTTATGTCTTAAAAGTTATTAGGCTGTATAGTTCAGAACCAAAGTTAGTCAAGAAATTTGCTTAATTAGGACTTTTTGTAAAATTTTATTAAACACTGGAATAAGTATGACTGAGTCTGAAAAAATGGCATTATTAGTACTAATGACTGGTGTTATATTGGAGCAGAACAAAACTGTTATAATACAGATGCACTTATGATCAACATAATACTGTATATATATATATATATATATATATATATATATATATATATATATATAAATTGAGACCAACTGACAAACAACATAGATCCTGATCTGCCATTGCATGATCTGCCATTGCATAATGTGCTGGCAGATTGGGTCTGTGTTGTCTGTTCTCTGATGATTTGTAACAAATGATGCAGACCAAGATCTGCTGGTGCATTGTGCAATGGCAGATCTGCGTCTGTGCTCTCAATTTATGAGTATATATGGTAGTCAAGAACTTGCACTCATTTTATTTCGAACTAGTCCGTTTGACCCTTTAACCAACTGATATGACCTTTACATTCATGAAGTAAAAGAATGGGTGTGAGAGTGGGAATTTAGGTTATTCATGCGTTGCATGAATGCCACGATATTACAGAGCTAATATCGACTATGTTTCTTGTCATTACAGGTGCATTGTCTTATGCAGAGTTGGGGACAATGATCACCAAATCAGGGGCTGAGTATGCCTACCTTCAGGAGGCCTTCAGCCCACTTCACCGTATGTGGGGACCTATCCCAGCCTTCCTTTTTGCATGGACATCAGTCTTAATCCTCAAGCCAGCACTGTGTGGAGTTGTGGCACTAAGTTTTGCCCTGTACACAACTGAACCATTTTTTGGAGAATGTGGTGCACCTTACGAAGTGGTCAAACTAGTGGCAGTGTTATGTTTGTGTATGAATCTTTCATTCACTATATTATATTTTTAAATCAGGTAGCCTGTTTGGAACAAGGAAAAAAAAGTCTTATTTTAAATAGCAGCACTAACTTATTAGTCACTGTTGTGTAGCTGTTACTTTTCATGCTGAAAAATCTCATCCATTCAGTGTGAATAATACCTCCCACAGAGTAGAGAATTTTTAATTAGACATGGTCCACTCCTGCATAGAGAATTGTTAATTAGACATGGTGCACTCCTGCATAGAAAATTGTTAATTAGACATGGTCTACTCCTGCATAGAGAATTGTTAATTAGACATGGTCCACGCCTGCATAGAGAATTGTTAATTAGACATGGTCCACTCCTGCATAGAGAATTGTTAATTAGACATGGTCCACTCCTGCACTTCACATGACCATGCACAGAGCAGTTGTCTTTTTGAAGGACTCCAAGTTAATGGCTGTCATTCATTACAGACCAGAAACAGATTGCTTGTTGCAAGTTTAAAACCACTTTACTGTTTTCTCTTCAACAATTTTCTTAGTGTTATTTTTCATTCATCTTGTCTTCCATATGCTTGTAACCCTTGCCCCTTTTCTTAGAAATTAATTCTGAAAAGGACCCATTAAGTTACCACATTATACCCCACCTTTTAGGGGTTAGGGTACACCATTTTTTGTTTAGGCCCTACCTCAATTTAACAGGAATTTGTATTCCTTTAGTTTAAATATTAGTTTAAAAATCAATTTGGTGCTTTTTTTCAATTCAATTAAATATGGTTCATGTGTCTCACATCACTGTTATTGTGTGTGTCTGTAAAGGTTTAATAATTAAATGTCTTCCTTATTAAGAAATGACAGGAAATTCCTCACAAGTGAATCATTGCTGACTTTGTGCAAATACACTGGGTTATATATAGCACACACTATATACAAAGCAGATGAATTTCACATCGTATAATACATATTGTCATTATTATTGTTGTCTTTCAGAAAACTTTATTTCAGAGAATACCGTAATGTCAGGACAGTCTGTGGGAAACTGGCCACAAAAAGGCCCATGGGCCACTCACCCAGACTGACTCACATGTTCATAATGCATACATAAGAATCATTGTACCTTTTTCACAGTATGGACTAATGAAACCTAGAATCTAGCAGATTCCAGATATACATATAGAGGGTAGAGGAAACGTTAATCGTCCCAGGAGCTTTTCACACCCTGTTACATGGTTGGGAGTCAGACAAGGGAAGTGGACCAGGTCGGTATCCCCCTTTCTTATTATCCAAATGAATCCATATATGATATGGGGCCCTCCACCTCAAGGTAAGTGGTTCCTTATACCCATTTGGGCTACTGGACTCTGGACCCAGAATGGAAGTAATGCCATGGGTTGTGTCCTGCCATCAGCTCCTCATTAGGTGACTGGAGGCATAGCATTACCTAAGAAAGACAGGTGGTCTTGTCATTATCCTTCATCTTGGATTTTCTAGAACAGATAGCGCCCCTACTCATGATGAACAAGTATGGAAAGTGACACAGAGTGCTCCTATGTCACTTCCACCAAAGGACACAGTAATGCCCAGGCACACACCTGTTCAGACTATTCTAGTTGATGATGCCTAATCTATCCTAGTCATGTCCAGTGAGTTTTAGGTAGAAACATATCATCTGATATCCATTATCAGGCTCATCAACTCCTCTAAGTTTGATGAGGAAGAGATCTGGTTCTTTGATATGGCAGTAAATGAAGTTTACCACCTTTACCTGCAGACTGATGCCTGAAATCATCAGGTACACAGCCCAAGAAGATCCTTTCCATTTTATAAAAGATCTCTGGGACTCAATCACAACCAGATCTCTTGCTTTTTCCTTATTCCTCCGTGACTGAGAAAATATCACAGAGGTTTCATCAGGCCAATATATTGCTTGGCAGCCAAGAAGGTGCTGCATAATTCTCTCTAGCTAACTTGTGACCTATGGTCTCTACCTCATGTTATAGGGTACATTTCCTGAAGTGGCTGATTAAACCTACCCAGGTGAATGCAGGTGTGTCCTGGACTCTTGGACTACTTCCTCAATCTGGAACACAATGCATCCATTAGATTGGGTGATTTACATCAAACTTGAGGATGCCTATTTGTTCCTCAATCTGGAACACAATGCATCCATTAGATTGGGTGACTTACATCAAACTTCAGGATGCCTAGTTGCACAACCAGAAATTTTCATGCACATTGAAAACACCTTCAGTTTTGATTGGACCAGGAAGTTTTTCAGTTCTAGGTCCTGCAGTTGAGAATCACTTCCACATCATTATCTGCTTCACTGTTGGTCCACAATAACTTGATTTGAGCCTGTTGCAGAGCATCGAGAAGTCAGAGCTCATTCCATCTTGATATTTCATTTGCATGCAAATGAACTTTCTTACAAACCAAAACTTAGTCTGTGTCCCATGGGATTGCATAGATTGAATCCCAGCATGACTAGAGATGTTATGAGCAAAAGCATCATTGCCTTCTCACCTTTACCAATCCCTACTGAGAACCCTGAACACTGCTGCCAATTTGGTTACCCAAGGACATCTCTATATACACCCTGTACAGTTTCTCCTTTGTACATGGTGGAAACCACACAAGATTCTCTTTCAGCTTTGATTCCTCTACAACCAGAATTTCACCATCATTTAGCTGGGATTCCCATGCATGCACCTGACCACCCATCCTATCTGTTTGACATTATGTCAGATTCCAGTTGGGGTGCTCATTCACAGCTGGGGAGCATAATTCTCTGGGTCACTAGACTCAGGACAAATCATTTCGTCCACATAAACAACCTAGAAATGAAAGCTGTATTTCTAGCTTTCCAAGGGTGCATTGACAGAGTAAGGGGTTGATGTGTCATGGTCTCCTCCGATAGCATGACTGTCGTAGCATATGTCTTACATCAAGGTGGCACATATACCTCTTTTCTCTGCATGGAGGTCTGGAACCTCTGCTGTGCATCCTCAGAGAACATCACAATCCAAAAAACAGTCTGTCCAGGACAAGCAAAACAGTCCTTATGGAATGGGCTCTGCAGCACTCCATAACACTGTTCCTTTTCTCAATGTGCGGAAAGACTCTAGTTTATTGTTTGTGACCATGTTCAACAATAGGCTTCCTTGCTATGTTTCTCCAGTCCTGGTACAGAGAACATGGGTAGTGGACGCATTGAGCTTCCAGTGGGATCATATATTTTTTACATATGCCCTCCCCCCATTCTGGATGCTCCCTCAAGTTCTACAAAAAGTCAGAACTTCATTCTCATAGCCACACTGTGTTATCAATGTTCATGGTACAATGACCTTCTAGATCGCTACCATTATGCCTGGCTCATCTCAAGGGATCTGTCCACCAGAACAAGTTATGCCAATTTGCCAGTTGCATCATTCAGACCAAGAGTGCTTTAACATCCAAGATTTATCATGCCAGGCTGAGAATCTTCTGTGATTGATGCAGTAGGAAACATATTGATCCTAGCTATCCCTCTGTAACTTCCATTGCTGATTTCTTTTTGTCTCTTTTTTGCGAACAAAAGATGTTCAGTATAACTATCAAGGGCTATATAGCTGCTGTTTCCAACACACTTAAATTGTCTCAGGGCTGCAAGTCAGTTCAGATTCAGACCTTGCTGGTCTCCTTAAGTATTTTGAGCTACAGAGACATGTCTCCCACTCTCTTACACTCAGATGGAATCTGTCATGTGTCTTATGATCTTTTTAACCAAAACTCCCTATGAGCCATTGAGTGAGGCCTCCTTTCTGGACCTCACATTCAAGACTGTATTTTTACTTGCCTTGGTATCTGTGAGAAGATGTAGCAAGATTCATGCATACAATGTCTGTTGACACTGGCTCTCTCCAGTTTCATGGCAAATATAAATCTATTTCTCCTTTGTCAACTGGGAATTTTAGCTAAAAATCAGTAACCTTTGGTAGCTCCATTGCCTAAAGAGATTCCAAGTCTCAGTTAAATCCATGTTAGAGATAATTAAAACAGGATTTTACACCCAGTTAGGGCACTGGGTTTCTATGTAAATTCCTTGAAAGAGAAAAGGTAGGAAATGTCTTTTCCTTCCTCTTTTTGGCTCTGTTGATATTTCATCCTACACTATCTCACAGTAGTTTGTCACCACAATCAAAAGAGTTTATCAGTCACTTACTGAAAGAGACATTTCTTATACAAAATGAAAAGCCCATGAGGTTCAAGCCATAGATGCCTCATGGGCCTGTCTAAATCATTCTTCCTTGGAGGACACCATGAAAGCAGCAATTTGGTGATCCCATCCTACTGCTCCTTCTACTTCTACTCCTTAGCTCGGGGATCCATAATTGTGGCACAACATGTGGCCCAAAGGAGTAGTTGTGGCACAACATGTGGCCCAAAGGAGTAGTTGTGGCACAACATGTGGTCCAAAAGAGCACTAACATTTTGTTAAGTTGATCTTCCCTCTAATGGTGAGTATTTTACATTTTTTCTGTTTTTTTTTTATCAGTTTAACACAGCAGCCTAACCAGTCATCTAACATATGGATTGGAAATACAAATTTAAACAACATAAATGCACAATTTTCATAGTTTTGTTTATGTTTTGGTCCATTCATGTAAAATATGTTACGGGTGAATACAAGTTTTAGCTTCTGTGTAAAACTTTGCAAATTATAAGACTATGAAACTAACTTGCCCATTACATGCAAGTGGCATGCATTCCCTGGGTTCTTCCTCCACCATTAATATTGGCCACCATGTATAGCCTATCATGTGCTGAAAAATGGCATTAAACCCTACAGCAACAACAACAACAACAACAACTACTACTACTACTACTGCTCCTTAATGGATGGTCATTTCACATTTGTATGTCTAACAGGTGGGGCCCCCGATAGCTGTGTGGTCTAAAGCACAATGCACTTGCTTATCATTCACATCTCAGCTCAAAAAAAAAAAATTACAATTCTTAAAATGCCCATGTTACAGATCAATGAATACATTCTTTAAAGCAAAACCACCCTACAGGTAACCTATGATATGAAGGTTGTCTTATTTAGCACAAGTTTTGCCATATTTAGTTAAAGGTAATCAGATTTAAATGAGACATCTCACTGTTCTCAGTATAGCACGTGTTTTCCACTAATGATTAAATGGTAGCTTTCAGCATATGACAAAAAACATGGCATTTTTGAGTGATAATACCTAGTATATATAAATTTAGCTTACAACATGTAGATGCCAAAATTTTATAAATTATTTCTTTTTTCCTATGCCTCATTACAGTCCTGGTAGCTTTCATCAATTCCTACAGTGTCAACCTGGCCACAAAGGTGCAGAATTTCTTCACAGCAACTAAACTCATTGCCATTGCCATAATTTCTATTGGTGGATTTGTCATGATTGGAAAAGGTTTGTATTTGCTTATAAGTTTGAATTAGATTTTTTAAAGTAAGTAGTTATTATCTGTCACATTACATGTCTAGTCTCATACAAAAGTAACAAGAAAAGAGTGAAGACAACTTGCTTTGTAAAATTTAACAAAATAATTTATTTCCCTAGAAAAACAAGGTAAAAATGAGAAAAAGGACTTACAGTTTATGAATCAAATCCAAAATTAATCCAAGAATTAAAAAATAAGTCCTATCAATAAAAAGTCCTAAGTGAATCACAATTCGAATCCCAATGAAATTCAAGATGGAAGGCTATGACATCTTTGATAGTCAGCTTTGTCCTGATGTGTCAACAGTTCTTTGTTGAATCACAAAGAATAGTATTCCAGTTTGGAATTCTGAATAAATTTCAATAAATGTCTTTGTCCAAGAATCAATTTAGGAGCACTTGTATTCCAGGGTAAATAAATTACTAATTCCAAAAAATAAAAATTCAACTCAAACTGGTCACAACAAAACACCTTTTAGTGTTAAAGGTTTAAAGGCCAACTGGCTATTTCTTCTCATAACAATGAGTTATAAGACTATCTAAAACGCAAAACAGATTCCCGTATGAAGGTCATGTGGTCACCTTTTTAATACAACATAGAAACAATTTTATGCCTAACATCACATACTCTAGTATGGCTTTAGCTAAAATCAATGGTTCTTACTCTGGGAAAAAAAATTTAAAAAAATTAAAAAAAGGTTGATTACTCAAAACTGCCACTGGTTCTGAATCAAGGTCAGCAAATAGATACAGTGTTTCTATTACTGGCTGTTTATCAGGTCAAGCAGAACTGAATTGAATTTCTAAAAAAAATCAAATCCAGTAGACAAAATTATCATTACAATAATATGTAATGGAATTAAAAAAATTTAAAACTAACAAACAAATAATTTAATTACATATACATAACAGTCATATAAAAAACATGATATTCTACTTGCAAAATATATATGAGATTGATTATGTTACATTTCCTGGATACTAATTTTTAACTAGACTATCAAATGATGTTGATGTGAAAATGGTAGCATATATACAAAGACTTTATGGAACAATGTCATATAGCTAGTTCAGGTAAAACCTGTTATAACGCAATGCTTGGGGTCCAAAGAATAACATCGCAATATGAGCAGGATCGCATTAACAAATTTTTGAAAGACTTCCTCACAGAAAATGTGCATTGAAATTTCAATTTCATCAGTTTTAACTAACTTCTTGATCATATTTCATTTCATTTGTTCCCTGGGTTTCATCAGACATCTAGGGATATGAATAATTGGCTTTTCTGAGAGCATGTATTTAGGATGTTAAAAAGAGAGGTCCCCTTAAATTAAAAAATGGAAGCCATGCTGCCATCACGTTATAAGCAGAATCACGTTATAACGAATTGCGTTATAACGGGTTTTACCTGTATATATAATTGGAGAAAAAGGGAAGTAGCTGCTAACTTTGTATTATTACATATATCAGCATCAATATCTGCTTCTTGGTGGGAAGTCAGTACATAGGTAGTCTAGGAAATATGGTCATCTAATTTTCATTCTTATTACAGCCACAGTAGCTTTTGAATAGGCTTTACTTAGCAATAGTTCCATTTAAATGTTATCTTATAAACTTGTTTATAAGTTGAGTCAAACTGCAAAGAACATAGTTCCTAATCAGCCATAACATAATGTACCTGCAGATCAGGATCTGTCTTGTTTGTTCTACTGATTACTCCTAACAAGCTGCACAAACCCAGATCTGCCAGTGTATTATGTAACAGCAGATCTGGATCTGTGAAGTTTGCAGTTGGACTCATTTTATAAGCAAGTACATGCAGTATACCTGACATGGAATTGATGAATTAAAACAAAAATTTAGAATTAGAATACCTGTCTTTGCAGAAATTTAGTATATATTTCACTATTTAGGGGAAAGGGGGTCATTAGAGGAGGGGTTTCAAGACACCACAGCTTCCTCAGCTCTCATTGCACTGGCATTCTATGATGGACTCTGGGCATATGATGGATGGTAAGTACAGTGTTCTTTGACTTTAAAGTACTTCAGTATTGTGTGATCCCTCATTTAACATGGGACCCTGAATTTAGTAGTTTATTATTAGTTTTATGAAATTAGTTTATGAGTTCTGAAAAATTGCCACTTTTTAAAATAATATTTCAAATTTTAGATATTTTATTTGGATATAGGTGAAAGTGTACAAAAATACTACAGCACCAAGATTTATAATGAAATTACTTCCCTTTTTCTCCAAACTATTATTCTAATTGATTGGTTCACAAACCTCAGTTATGAACATGAAAATTAGAATGCAATGTACAGTGAACCAGATGAACAGTATGTCAGCAAATGGTGACATAAATAATGAAGAGGCAGCAATGAAGAAAAATCAAACTCAATATCAGTAACATATTACCTGTCGCTATTGTTTAGCTTTTACCATTTCTGCCATGGAAAAACCCTCATCCATTCCAGATGCACCATCTTCCTGTTCTAGGAAGTTTTTAGAATACATGCATTGACCCAGTCTGACTTTATGACATAAGCCCATGTGCAATAGTGTTCCTTCATTTTTTCTGGATGGCATCTTGTCAACAATGGAAACTTTTCACTTGAGGAAAAGTATTGCATGTAAGACATTATTTCATATTCTTCTTGATTAGGGAACATTATCCATTGGTCTGTTACTTATCAAAAGTTTGTTTGATAATGCAGAGTGATAATTTTCAGTGCTTTTGGTCACAATGACTCCCCTACCCTCTCTACCCTTCATCGGATCAGGAATTATCTTGTAGGGAAACAAAACATTCTAGATCATCATCAAAATTGACTTTAATATTATCCATATATGTATGCATTCATGATAAGTGTTTGCAGTTTGTACTGGGGTGCATGCTTTCATTGTTATCCCTTTGTTTAATGCAATGTGCATTACAAACAGCTATTTCATCTTCTAGCATGGTAGTAGAGTTTACATATTCCTCCATTCATTAATTGTGGCATAATTTTAAATTCATAGGTGACATTCATTTACCTCTGTTGACACCCCAGTTTGTAACACTGCTATGAGATTGTGCACATTGGTAAGTATTAAATATAACTCAGCTAATGCAACACTAAATTTATTTTTTAGAAATTTTATTTCACATGTCACAAAGTGGGTAAATGTGGGCACAAAAGGGTCCCATGAGACAACCATACGACATGTCTTTTGTGCAAAAAATGTACATGAATGGATGGATATCCAACTTGTTGTCTATGGTGTCCTGGACCTCACCAAAATGAGGCATATGTATAAAGAGAGAAATGAAGTGCTTTTCTCTCTCTTCTTCAGCTGAATCTTGAGGATGACAGAGTGTATCTGTTCATACTGAGATTGAGTGTATCACCACAGATAAAAGAGGGAGGGACAATGTCTTCCTTGTGAGAGAAACTTTCTCCTCCTTTCTTAGCTTGATGTTGGGATTTGATGCACATCCCCAAATACAAGGGAGAGAATCAGCACCTTCCATGATACAGAGAGTGTGCCTTCTAGGAAGAAGGCAGCAACACCCATTAAGTGCTATAGTCTCAAAGCTAGGATCAAGTGTACCCCCCACCTCCAACTACAGGAGTTACAACTACAGCAATTTCCTTAGCATGAGAAAATGTTCACTCCTGTCATAGAGAGTGATTGTACCCACCTAGGTTGACATTCTCCAAAGAACTCAAAACACTTCTATAGTGATGAGCAGTTTGTACAAATCCAAGAGGGTTATGGGCATTCTAGCTCCTGTAGTTCTGGAAATATTCCTCCTTCAGATGTGAGTCACCATTGGGTTCAGGTAACTGGTCATTGACTGGTTACTGATCACTGGTCTTCGATCATGAAACTGGTCACTGAGTACACACCAGACACTGGTTACCATTCACAGGCCAATAAACATACAGAGAAAGACTGGGCAGATGTAACCCCCTTACCCACATTCCCATTCAATCCAATCAGATGTGGAGTTTCCTCTTTCAGTGGAGTGATCTTAGTCATCATTTTGTAGTGTCATAGATAGCTTCTGCATGGCCATCTAGCAGTACAGGTGTTTGGTGATGGAGATCCACACCTTCTAATCAGGAGGTAGCATACTGGAAGGAGAAGGTCAGACCCCCTTTGCCAAAGAAGTTTTAGAAAAGGCAATTACAAAGGACAACTCAGTCATGCCCTGTTTGGAGTTGCAGTATGTCAGTGTCCCATTTCTTGGCCTTCCTCAAGAGGAATCATTTGGGTTCTAATAGTCTTGCATCCCCTTGAGTTAGTGATCAGGATGATGATGTGTTGTCTCTGACCTGGTAGATTCTGATGAATTTGTCAACAAGAAAGAGGAGAGGGTTCACCATCCTTTTCCTTTCCCAAGAATTACCATTATTCAATATTGCCTGTTGCTTTTCAATGATTATTGGAAGCAGTAGCAAAGATGTCAAGAGACACCTTGTCCACTGACATGTCACTGTTGGTGGAGTCGCTTAACCTCCACTGAGATGTCATTTTGGACACCTCAAAAATGTTGCAAGAACCTCTTTGTGGCTGTTCCTTGGAATCAGAAACATTATTAAGGACAAGGGTTATGTCTTTCACTTTTGCAAAATGCTGTCTTTTCAGAGATCTGGTCAGGCATCAGAGAAGATTGGTGGGTCCTTTCCATAGTGAAAAAGGGTTTATGTCTGTCTTTCACAGAACTCCTTCCATTCCCAAGGAATGCCATCTTGTTCCAACAAATGTAACCAAATTCAATGAAGAGGTGTATACTCCTCTTCAGAAGGGCACAGTAGAGATTGCACAAAAACATCCACTCACAAGCCTTCTACTCTCAGATTTTTTCTGACACCCCAAAATGGCATAAAACTAAAGCTCATCATAGATATTTCTGTCCAATGCAAATTCCTGCAAGAGGACACCTTCAAGAGACTGCAGCATCAGTCCAGAGTGCCATCAAGCCCAGAGACTGGGAATTTCCATCTACCTTCAGGGTGATTATTTTCAATCCCAAATTTCTTCTGCACAAGAATTACTTCTGCTTTTGTATAGGACAGGAAGTTTGCCAACCCTGAATTATGGCATTTGATCTAGTCTCAGCTGCTAGGGTATTTACCAGAGTGATGGTAATAGTGGCCTAGTTGTTTCTGCTCACCTCAGTAGATACCCATTTTCCTGTACTTCAATGACTGGTTCCTGCCTGACACCAAGCTACAGTCCCTGCTACATCATATATACCTTTGTCAGGTTGCAGGCTACAGTGACTCAGAACTTAAATTGAACCTAGAGAAATCAGATCTCTTGCCTTTTCAGGATTTTGTTCACACAGGTCTGAATTCCCTCACCTATCTGGGCCAGGTTTGCCTTCCCCCAGACAGGATAGACAGAATCCTGGTTTGTCTTCCCCCAGACAGGATAGACAGAATCCTGGTTTGTCTTCCCCCAGACAGAATAGACAGAATCCTGGATCTTTTGAGTACTTTATAGGCTAAGACCTTGTTGTCAGACAGGCTTTACCTCTCTCTTCTGGGGACCTTGTTGTCAGACAGGCTTTACCTCTCTCTTCTGGGGACCTTGTTGTTAGACAAGTTTTACTTCTCTCTTCTGGGGACCTTGTTGTTAGACAAGTTTTACCTCTCTCTTTTGAGGACCTTGTTGTTAGACAAGCTTTACCTCTCTCTTCTGGGGACCTTGAACTCCACAATGGAACTGACACCCATAAGAAGACTCTATTTACATCATCTCCAGTTTCTCCTGTTGGCAATCTAAAAACCAAACAATGATTCTCTTTCAGCCCCAATTTCACTAGAGTCAACATTTCAATAGCACCACTGGTGGTAAAATCAAGAAAAGTTTCTGATTGAAGTTCCCTGCATGACTCCAAACCCCATTCTTATCTGTGCACTGACATGTTGGTTTCAAGGTGGGTGCTCATTTACAACCAGAAGGAGTACTTCTCCAGGGCCGTTGATCCAAGGATAAAAGTCTCCTCCATGTAAGTAAGCTGGAAATGAGAGTTGTGCTCTTTGCCCTGAAAGGGTGCATAGATCAAAATTTAATAAGGGGTCGTTGCATAATCTCCATAGACATCACATTGGTGATTGTATACCTCAAACAAGAAGGAGACTCTCTTGTTCATTTTCTTTGCATGAAAGTCTGGAACCTTCTGTGCTTTGAGTCCAAAGGAATTACACTCCTTCTTTTGTTAGGAAAGAAAAATATCCTTGTCCAAAACATGCAATGTGGTTCGAATAGAATGGTCTCTGCATGAAGCAGTGGCAGAGTCTTTGTTCAGTCTATGGGAGAGGCCTCTAGTGGACTTGCTCGCAGTGAGAATAAAGAACAAGCTCCTGTTTCATATCACACCAATCCCAGACTGAAGAGCCTGGGCAGCGGATGCCTTAGCCTTGGGTAGAATTGTCTATTTGCATATGCATTCTAACCATACGGATTGATTCCACAGGTACAGGCAGATGGTTAGGACATCCACAACTCAGAATATCCTGATAGTATCTCTGTGGCATCTAGGTTCTTGGTTCACTGTCCTCATTAACCTGTTGATAGACCAACCCAGGGTATTACCTTAGTGGAAGAATCTACTGTTGTAGAACAAGGGGTCTGTTTTGCACAACAGTTCTCAGATTCTCCACCTTCATGCTTGGCTCATCTCAAGCGATCTATCTGCCAGGTGAAGTTTTTTTAACCAGATCACTCACTGCCCGCAGCCCAGAGATCATTTGCCTCTGAAGTCTATGATGTTGAGTGGAGAATCTTTTGTGATTGGTGCAACAGGAAATACATTAATCCTAGCTGTTTCTCTCTTTCTATGGTAGCAGATTTTAAATACTTCCTCTATGAGGAGAAATCATGTTCAGCTTCCACAATGAAAGGTTAAGGGCATCCCTTTCAAGCACACTTAAATCCTCCACAGGCCCGGCCATAGACTGGGATCCTCACTTAGTCCATCTTAAATCCTCCACAGGCCCAGCCATAGACTGGGATCCTCACTTAGTCCATCTTATTAAGTATTTAAAGTTGCAGATTATCACTCTTTGATTCTGAGATGGACTCTCATGTTTTATGGGTCATGCCAAAACCCTCTTATGAACATTTGAGTGAGGCTTCATTTGAAAATCTTACATTTAAAACTGCTTTTCTTCTAGTTATATCAGGGGGTACTTGTATTCTATTTGGCATCTTCATAAAGGAGAAGGAAGGGTAGGAAATGGTTTTTCCTTTCCTTCAATAGTTCAGCTGATATTTCAGCATCTACCATCTCTAGATGGATTTAACTCACTATTATGAGAACTTATTTGTCAGTCACTGAGGGAGACCATTTATTCATGAAAATGAAAGCCCATGAAGAAAGGGATATCAATAGTGCCTATCTCAGTCATTCATCCTTGTAGGACATCATGAAGACTGCATTATGGTAATTACATATGACCTTCTCCTCCATTTACCTTTGGTCCTTATTAAACCAGAGCCAAAGTTTTTTTCCCTCTCTTTGTCCAGTAGTTATGGCAAAAAGAGCGACCCAACCTGCTTGTATTTAATAGCAGGGAATGCTTCTCATTAAGGTGAGTAATTTTGTAGCTGAGGTCATCAACCTCCCTTCATACTGACAAATTCAACTAAGCAATAGTGACTTGTATTATATTACTGATATTAAAATGTATTTGGGGCAGGGGGATAAAACTAATTTTTATTGTGTTATACTTACCTGTCATTATTGGATGCCTTACTCAGCCTCCACTCTGACATCGGTCTAAAGCTAAGGAAAGTCCTAGAAAAGAATGGAGATGCTATTGCGCATTGACCTATGAAGTAAAGTCAGAATGGTCAATGCACATGTTCCAAGAACTTTCTAGAAAAGGAGGATAGTGCATCTGGCACAGATGATGGTTTTTCCATTACAGAAAAGGAAAGTTAAACAACAGAGCTGGGTACCATGAACAATTTTGTACTGCAGTACACCGTGGTATTTCTGAACATACTGTGATATGTAGCATGGTATACAACAATTATATTAGGGTCCAACAATTTAATGTTCTGGGTTTAGGGGCCTGGCACTTTTTGAAACAATTTCCATCTATCAATAGCTGGAAAAAATATCTTGTTCTGATTTATTGCCAAATAACATCATATTATATCCATTATAATATTTAAAAAAGTGAATTATCTTGAGATAAAACAAAAAAAAAATATTGCAGCCTCCCAATTTACTGTGTGTATGTTATTAATCTAAAAACTGTAACTAAGGTAGGATAGCTTACACTATAACTGACACCATGTGAAAGGATTGTGCTGCCATTAGAGTACTTGTTGATAAAAATAGAAGTGTTGACACTGAAACCTACAATTAACAGGCTACACTATTGATATAATAGGCAGAGAAACTTTGAGTGGGATGCCAATACATGGGCAAGATATTTATCAGAGAGGGACAGTAAACATAAAACACACTCAACAAACAAGAAAATATTTAGTGGACATGAGAAATTACATAAAATTCAAACAGAAGACAACTGCTCTTCTGAAAATCTTAGGATAGTTTGCAATCTTACAAAGGAGTACATGTACTTAACACATTAACATACATTTGTAAATTACTAAGAAATGACATTATTTTTAATCCAAAATTTTTCCAAAAGTTAGATTTGGCCAAAGTATATTTGACAACATTATATGTCGGGATACATGACACATATCAAACATGTGACTAAAGGATTGCAAATAGTATTATATTTGTAATATTTAGATTTGATTTGTGACAAATACAACTGTTTTGTAAAATCATAACAAATTTTTTAATTATTTTGTCATTTAAAGTGGAAACATGCTGTCTAATATAATTAAATTCATAATAAGATTACTCAGGAATTTCCATACATTCCTATCTTTGCTAGCCAAGGTTCTGATATGTTAACCCTATCTATACCTTGGTGGATCAATCAGATATTTTAGTGCTTTGTCCTATCAACATCTATTGGATTCATAGTTGCCTCCCTTAGGATGTGATGCCGACTAACTAATAGCATGTAACAGCGGTGCTTGTACATTGTATCCAATCATGTCTTACAATACAAAGGAATGATATCCAATCATGGCATACAATACTAAGGAATAATATCCAATCATGTCATACAATACAAAGCCATCAAGCTCAGCAATGCCTTGATGTCATGCATTACAAAGACATAATGTCTAATGATACCTTGATGTCATACAATACAAAGGCATGTTGTCCAATGAAGTCTTGATGTCATACAATGTAAAGGCATAATGTCCAATGATGTCTCAATGTACTCTAGAGCCATTTAACTTTTTTAATTTTATAATTTTATTGGAAAATAAAATCAGTGAGTTTTATCACATGATAAATGAAATCTTAAAATTGTAATCATTTCAAGTGAAATTTATGAAACTCAAAATATGTCAATCCTTTGCATGTAAAAGATAGAAATATTTAAACTTGTTTCTCAAATAAAATAATCATTCCTGTATCCTCTCTTTAATGAGATCCATTTATGTCAGGTTTTAAAGACTGGACTTTACTAGTTGAAACTTTTCATATTACCTTCCATGTTACTTAAAGGTTTACAAATTTGTTCATATTTCTTGATAAGCTGCACAATAATTATGAGTAACTCAGGAAATATAACTAGGACACAGTAAAAAAATTGGTAAACTTGCTAGATTACCTTTCAGTTTATTGCACTCAGTAAATTGGTGTCATACAGTCTTGAATTAGTCAAAATTACATTTATACTGAATCTTTTACTTAGTTCTCTCTTAATCAAATCAGTTAAACCTTTGCAATAGGGCCCCAACCCTACCTTTGTGTCTGAGATAATTAAAAAAATTACCACCATAATAATTTCACCAATAGTAGGCGTTTTTTGTCCATAGCTTAAAGTAGGCAGCAAGGTTTCACATGTCTCATGGTAATGGTAACTATTGTCAACTATTTTAATATACGGGGTGGATGCTGTAAGTGTTCAGGATGTTTACTGACTACTGTACAGCTATACTAGAACAGTGAGTACTGTACTGTTATGCTAGAACACTGACCATTGTACTACTATATGGAACAATGAGTACTTTACTACTATACTATACTACTATACTGTAATGCTGAGTACTGTAATGCTATACAAGAACACTGAGTACTTTACTGCTATATTATAACACTGAGTACTATATTGTAATTCTAGAACACTGAGTAGTATACTGCTATATTATAACACTGAGTACTGTATTGCCAGTGTTTTCTCCAGAGTGTATTTCTCACATTTTTAATTCATTAAAATTGACAGTAATGCAAAGAAATTCACCATGTGTTTGTTGGACATGATTGTATTTGAAAACTTGGTTGATTACATTAGAAGCATTCATCTTTACTAGATGCTTTTTTCTCAGCACTGTGTTATTCTAATAAATCAAGACTGCACAATAATGATTCTATATTCAGTTACCAGATGATAATACAATGCACTGTATGCTAACTAAAAACACAGATGATATGATCAGTGAAATCATTTTCAGGAAAATGCCACAGCCAGAACAGTACAGACTGGTTTTCATTCATTCAGAAAAACTAATATTGAAGATAAATAGAAATAGCCTGATGAAAATGTTGAACAGGTGATTAGCATGCCATCTACCACTAATCCTCAATGAAATCTGTAACAAAGCGAGTATTTAGACAAAATGGGCTGATACAAATGCCTGGTTACAATATGAACACAGTAACATGTATTGTGATATTTGTTGTTCCAAGTAAGAGAATAACCCATTCATGCATGTATGTACAAATTTCAGAGTCTACAATAATTAGACATCATTCCTCTTAATATCATAAGGCAGCTTTAAAATCAAAATCTTTGTACATAACTATACCAAAGCAAACCCAGTCATTATTCAAAAAAGATGAAGCAGCAGTTGGAGCTCTTCAGTTGTTTTATTAGCTAGCAAAGGAACAAATGCCAATATCTAAGCACAAGTCTCTCCAGGTTTTCACTTTACCTGATGAATTAATTGTTGGCCAGACCACTGCGTACACATCACATGGTGTAGAAGAGATGCTAGATCCAAATGCTAGTGTCTTGATGGACTCTGTAAGCAAAAACTTTTGTAACAGTCAATTTATAACAGTACTTCTTGATGAGAGTTGTGATTTATCAGTGACAAATTCTTGTATATGCAAGAATTCTCTCCCCTGAATTGGAAGTGGAAACACATTTCATTTCAAATATACAAATACCTGATGCTGCCACCAAGGCTGTCTATGATACCCCTAAACAGGCATTGACAGAGAGGGGCATTTTATTGGAAAATGTGGTATTAGTTGGTTCTGATGGGGCTTCACTGATGACAAGGTCCAAAAATGGTTTAGTGGCATTGATTAGAAATCAGGATTCACCATTTATACTTTGTGTTCATTGTATCGTATATAGATTAGTATAGTGTTATAGTCAGACCTCCGAAAAAGTACCATACTTCAAAGTATATCAGCAGATACTGTGACATTTTTTACCATTTTAAGATATTGGCTGCTAGAAGTAGAAGATCAAAAAAATCTGGAAGGTACTAGAGGAGCCTAACTTTCCATTTAAAGAGATTTGCAGTGTAAGGTAGTTTTCAGATGAAGTCAGCAAATGATAGCTTTGCTAAAGGGCTTCTTTAAAATGATCATGAGGTTTGTCTTCATTACAACAAGTCATTGGTTGATGGATATAATCACAAAGATAACCCAATCTCAGCTTTCTTCTTCAAAAGAACATAATCCCAGAGATAGCCAAATCTGAGCGTGTTCTTTCAAAAGGAGAAAATGTTGAGACCAAGTTTTGATAGTGTAATACAAGAGTTGGTATGACTTAAGACAAATGATGTCCATTTTCTTTCTTAATTCCTAGCAGTTACTCGGGAGAAGTTGTTTGAGTTTAAGGGAATTGACATAGTGGACACTCCTGATCTTTGCCAACAGTTTTGGACAAGAAAGGAATTGACACAGTGGACACTCCTGATCTTTGCCAACAGTTTTGGACAGCTTCATTAGCAATCTGATCTGCTGTGCTCAGTATGTGTCATTCTTGTCTGAAGATGAAAAAAAAAATTGTTTTGAGTTAGTCAAATGACCATATTAATTGGGTACCATGGACATGAGAGAAATGGCAGGCCACCACTTATTGATGCTGAGGAGATATTGGTTGAGTGAGAAAAGTGCAGGACACTCATAGTTCAACAACAATATCCCTGTCACACAGTTTAGTCTACACAGAAGTTGAAGTCTGAATGTCATGTCACTGTGAAGTCAGTCCCAACTTGCTGAGGCATAGTATAGCAGCTGTGTTGCCACTGCTGCAAACAGTAGCTATCCAACGTGGCTTTAGTGTACAAAATGACACCAAGGTGTCTTCCAAAAGAGATTGTTTAGTGAAATGTCGAATGTTTTGATGCAGATATCACTCAGACAAAACCCTGAGATATTTGATTTCCAGTCAGCACTGCACAAATGAAAGCAATTACAACACAAGAAATATGTTCACTGGGACATAAGTGGCACTAACTGAAGCTTTAACTTGCAAGGTCTTCATTACAGCATTGTATTTTGTATTATCAGAGATACGGTCATGAATAATATGCAGTGACATACTTGATGTATGAATGTAAGCATAGTTGATCATTTTATAAAAATCATATCATTGGGACTGCCGTATGGGGTTATCATAATAATCAGGTTGGCTAGCAAAGATGGAGGAAAGTAATGTATAATACGTGATACATGCATGTAAGTGGCGTTATTTTATAAAAATCCTCATCGGGACTACTGTATAAGGTCATCATAATAATCAGGTTCACATCTGAACCTGTATCTGACAAGAATCTTACAGAACATGAAGTAACATTCTCTCGTCCCATGATACATGCAACATTAATGTGAATACAATTCTCCTGTTCAGTTATATACTGGTGAACTTGAAAACAGACTATAATAAACTCTAACATTGCATTGCACATTTCAGAACTATCAAAATTACACAATAAATATTAGAATAAAACAATTCTATCCCATAATACAGATAGGAAAATACAATTCACAAACCTCTACAGTTGGATATATTACACCGTAAAGTGGACTGCTTACTGACAAGACTTTCTGTAATGTGAAATTTGAATGTACCATGAGCCTATATGTATGCTGGCTATGTTGCAATGCATGGCCTGTGCACTCAAGGTAAATTGGTTTTCCCTGCAGCTTGTTACACTGATTTCAGTGAAGTGATCAATCTATAATTGACATACCTAGTAACATGCATGTAAAACTTGTGTTAAGTTAACTCAAGAGGTTGTTGTTCTTAAAACTTTGATCATGTAGGTAAATGTAAATACAAATATCCTTTCACATCAATTTCTTGTATATTCTATATTTTTTTTAAAAATCACTAAAACTAGTATTTTAAAATTCTGTGATCACATTTATATTCTAAAGACCAGGTAAGACATATTTATGTATTGATAACTGAATTGTATGTAATTTTAGATACTTATACATAATGTATTGTCTTTATGTCTGGGGTGACCCCACAATTATCAAAATGACCCCATTTATGCTAGGCAAGGGGTCATTTGAAGCTGGAGAAAACACTGTATTGCTATACTAGAACACTGAGTACTGTACTTTTATATTAGAACATAGAGTACTGTACTGCTATACTCATACACCAAGTACTATACTGCTGTATTGTAATACTGAGTACTATGCTGCTGCTACATTATATTACTGAGTACTAGATTGCTATGTTATAATACTGAGTACCCTACTGCTACATAATAATACTGAGTATTAAGATGCTATATTATAGTGCTGAGTACTATACTGCTATATTGTAACACTGAGTGCTATACTGCTATATTGTAACCCTGAGTACTATGCTGCTATATTTTAACAATGAGTAATATACTGCTATATTATAATATGGAATACTATACTGCTATATTATAACACTGAGTACCATATTTCTGTTTTGTAACACTGAGTACTATGCTTCTGTATTGTAACAGTGAGTACCATACTGCTATATTGTAATACTGAAGACTATACTGCTATACCACTATAATAACACTATTGTATTGCTACATTATACTTAGAACTGTAGTGCCACATCTTCTCTTTTCTTATGGTAAACATAAGGAAATTTCCACATCCTTGTTCATTTCAAAATGTAAGCCTGTGTATTGTAGCAGCATTTGATAAATTAAAATTACTTGCATCCCTCATCATATATTTTGTACCCTGCCCGTGAAAGTTATATGGTACAGTAGGACCTGTCTTGAAAGACCACCCCTTCTGCCAAACAATAATGGTCTCTCAAGACAGGTGGTTTCTCATAACAGGTCAAAACATTAGATAATCAATAAATCTGTGCAAGGAGATTCTGGTCTCTCAAAACAGGTGGTCTCTCATAGCAGTGGTCTCACAAGACAGGTTTTACTGTATTATAGTTTACCATTGTCCATCCAGGGTAGCTGGGTTTCCTTTGTGGTTTTTGGGTTATATTGTAAGTTCTGACAGATTTCAATGCAGCTTAGTATATATATTCCTCTTATCCCAAGGAATAACTTACTGATTTGGGAGTTTGTAGCTGCAATATCAAGTTGACTGTTGCTAAAACTAGATTTTTCCTATTTCCAGATACCAACTTCAATTTTAGTAAACAGAATTCATTCCAACTTGGTTTATATGTTTGTTACCCTTTCCCCAGATTTTACCTGCATTTCATTTACACATAACATTTGTTCTAGATAACAGAATTCAACAAAATTTAGTGCCTTTGTTCTTCTTAGAGCCAGAAAGAACCTTACTAATTTCACGTTCATAGCTCCAAGGTCAAGATCATTATTGCAAAAGTATTTTATATTTTCTGTTGCAGTTCATCTTCTCCTTTTAATCTGAAAATCATTTGTGAGCAAGGGATGAAACTCAGTAAAAGTGTGTTGTGTATCATATTTGGGGTGCTCTATTCAAGGTCAAGGTCATGACTCAATAGTTTACCAAAACACTTTCCCCTTCAGTAACTTTAAAGCTGCTTGAAATTAAGGAAGGAATACACATCACAAGTGGGTTGTGCCATGTGGTAAGTTTCTAGCTAAGTATTGTATGTTTTCATCACACTTTTGTTTCTGCATTATAACTTTAATGCCATTTGAGATTAAGGGATGAAACTTGGTATACTTATACATAATCACTAGAAGGTATGTTGCACACTACATTTGGGGTCTTCAAGGTCAAAGTCACAGCTCAATAGTTTTTGTCTTAGTCACACTTTCCCTTCTCCTCTAAAACTTTGAAGTCAGTTTAGATTAAGAGGTGAAACTTGCTATACTTGTACATCATCACTAAAAAGTGTGTGACATACCACTTTGGAGGTCCTATCCTTTATGTCAAGGTCATACCTCAATTTTTGCATTTTCCATTTCACTTTCCCATCCACTCTGTAACATAAATGATTGTTAAGATTATGGAATGAAGCTTGGTATTCTCAGATGTCATTATGACCAGGTGTGTTGTCTACCATATCAGGGTCTTTTTATCATCCAGGTTACTGTCATGGTGTCATATATTGATTTTTCTCTTATACTTTTCTTTCCACTCTTTAATTTTTTAGCCATTGGACACAAAGGGATGAAACATGGCATAACTCTGTATCATCACTAAAAGGTGTCTCACATACCATACTAAGCATCATGTCTTCAAGGTCAAGGTCATAAGTCAAATACTTTAGGTTTCTCTTGTTTCAGCTTTATTTCATAAAAGCTGTCTTAGGTCCACGGATGAATCATGGTACACATGTGCTTCTGAGTTTGTTGGCATATCATCTGTCTCAGTCAAGGTTTATTTTTATTCAAGGTCAAAGTTACTGATACATTTTGAAAATTCTTTTCTGCACTTTTTATCTCATGCCTTTTGAGATAGGACATTGAAACTTGGTTACTTTCCATGTCTGGCAAGCAATTTTACAACTCTGTCTTAAAGGTAACAGTCAGATTTCATTTTTGTGAACTCCTGTGACCTCAATATGGTAGGAAGGGTCACAAAATTTCACTGAATTTGCCTGTTGTCAAATTTTTAGATGGACTGTATTATGTTATGATGTTGTATGTTTGTTTGTTACCAATTTTGTTTCTGCACAATAATGCAAGTTGTCCACTATCTACAGTTACCAAATAATCTGGATGGCTTGTGCGTAGAATAAGTATGAAGCTGATTGATTTTGAGATCAAAAGGTGAAAAATTATGGTCACTGTAACTGAAAGAAGAAAAATATTTTCTGCACAATAGCTTGAGTTCTCTATCATCTATGGCTACCAAGCTGTGCAGATGGCTTGCACTTGGAGTAGGGAAGAAGCCAATTGATTTTGCATTTAATGGGTAAAAGGTTAAAGTTACTGTGACTAAAAGAAAAAAAATTGTTTCCACACAATAACATTAGTTATAGATGACAAACCTCAACCAAACTTTGTGGATGGCTTGTTTGTCGGATAAGGAAGGAGTCTACTAATTTTGGAGTCAAAAGGAAAAAGGGTCAAGGTCACTGTGACTGAAAGGAGAAAAAGGGTCTCACACAATAACATCAGCTCTACATCAACGACTTGGACAAACTTTGTGAATGGCTTGCACATAGGGAAAGGAAGAAGCATATTGATATTGGGGTGAGAAACTGAAAGGTCTTAAAGTCCATTTGACTGAAATAAAAAAATGGTTTACAAACAAATGTCAGTTATCTTAGAGAACTTTTAAAATGGCATGCCCATATAATGTGCCATTCACAGTACTTGTGCTCTTATGCTTGAATAATTGAATTAAGTGTGATTGTTCGTAGGAAACACATGGCATATTTGAAGAAAAAAGATGGTAGAGTCAGATAGAACTTGATCCATATTATCAATTTATCATTTTTTCAGGAATAATCTGAACTACATCACAGAGGAGTTGAAGAACCCATCTAAGTAAGTTGCTAAAATGATTAATGTGGTTAGAAATGAACATTTCATTGGAGGAGAAAAGAAACAGTTCAACTATTGTCTCACCTGCTTGTCATTGGCAAGGTAGAGGAGGAGTCATTCATTTCAACAGTGGCAGGGCATCTTTATCAACATTTGTCAAAGTTTTGGTAAACGATTTTCTTTGTGTTAGTAAGTCTGTAACCCATTAATGGATAGCTTTCAGATCTGATAATTCAATTGTTACGTATTGTTTGTTCATCTCCACACATTCCTCCCCTCCCCATACCTTGTCAGACAAGATCAGCGTCATTTAAATGTCATGGTTACATTTTTGGTTAAAATTTTTCTTACTGGTCACAAGTGCCAAACTCTTTGTTGGGTTGCTGTCATACCTAAATAGTAGAATATATATATATATATATATATATATATATATATATATATATATATATTGCCATTCAACTCCATACACCTGCAACCTCCCTTTTCTAATCAAGGTCAAGGTTATTTGATGATCTTGAATAAATGTTTTATTATAGTCTTAGTTCTCAAACCCTCAGATGAGACTTTTCATGCTTGGACTGTAGAATCAGAAGACCTGCCCTTTCGTATCTTTGTACCCTTATTCCCTTTGTTTGTGTATGGTAGTAAACCCAAACTCTTTTATACTCGGACTTTAACATTAGAAATATCTGCCTTTTCATATCCACACACCTCAAGGTCATTGGAGATCTTGGTTAATTTTTCTGTTACAGGGATTCTGTATGGTCATAAGCCCCAAACCCTGTAGATGTTGGTTATCATACTTAAACTGTTGTGAACTTTGCCCTTTCATATGCATTCATTGCAAGCCTCACTCTGATCCTTGTCAAGTTTTTTTTAAGTTATTCAGTATTGCCACAAGTCCTGAACCCTAGAATGGATATCCATCATACTACTTGGAATGCAAAATGACTAAGTACTGCCCTTTCTTATTCATCTAATCCTCAGGGAAGGTTAGGTTCAAGATCATTTTGTAAAACACATTTATGCAGGGGAGCAGGCAAGACAAAATTACTTTGAATTTGTTGTAAATGTAAAAAGTGATATGTGTATTGTCCATTACTCACTTTGAAGTGCTCATGTTCATTACAGTGCTAAGGTTGTGTTGCTTTCCTTTACTCGTTTGGGAGTCAACTTTGATGTTTATTATATGCATAGTGAATAAACATTGTTTTTGTTATGCATAGTAACATGCTTATCATGGATACATTTCATGTGTCTGGAAGTGAAAATTCTTTAATATTCAATAAATATGAGAGACAACTTTACTCTGAATCCATGATTTTAGTAGACAAAGTTTTATTTAGAATTTAAAAATAGAAATCCAGATCCATAAATTTAAAAAAAAAACAGCTATAAATATGGAACAATATAATTCAGCTCTGAAAACTGCAGAATCCAGGCTGGGGATCATCAATAGTCACAAGTTAACAGCAATAGAAAACAGTTTATCAGCATTTAAAATCTTTTTGAACATTGTCTAAAGTCAGCTTTATTATCAAATGTAATTTCAGATTTTGTCAGATATACATGAACATCTTTATTCAGAAATTCATGCTGATTAATTATCAGTTTGTAGAGGATGTTTATGAAGAATTTCTTCTGTTGTTATAGAAATTTACCAAGAGCCATAATAATTGGAATCCCTCTAGTTACTATATGTTATGCCCTGACCAACATCTCGTACCTCAGCATCATGACAAAAGAAGAGCTGCTTCTTTCTACAGCTGTAGCTGCTGTAAGTATTGGTTATAATTACTGGTACAAATAATTATTCAAGGAGGGGTTGATTCAATACATGGAAATATTGTAGCTGCTGTAAGTATTGGTTATAATTACTGGTACAAATAATTATTCAGGGAGAGGTTGATTCAATACATTGAAACAGCTGCTGTAAGTATTGGTTATAATTACTGGTACAAATAATTATTCAAGGAGGGGTTGATTCAATACATGGAAATAGTTGATGTGAGTATTGGTTATAATTACTGGTACAAATAATTATGCAAGGAGGGGTTGATTCAATACATGGAAATAGTTGCTGTAAGTATTGGTTATAATTACTGGTACAAATAATTATTCAAGGAGGGGTTGATTCAATACATGGAAATAGTTGCTGTAAGTATTGGTTATAATTACTGGTACAAATAATTATTCAAGGAGAGGTTGATTCAATACATTGAAACAGCTGCTGTAAGTATTGGTTATAATTACTGGTACAAATAATTATTCAAGGAGGGGTTGATTCAATACATGGAAATAGCTGCTGTAAGTATTGGTTATAATTACTGGTACAAATAATTATGCAAGGAGGGGGTTGATTCAATACATGGAAATAGCTGCTGTAAGTATTGGTTATAATTACTGGTACAAATAATTATTCAAGGAGGGGTTGATTCAATACATGGAAATAGCTGCTGTAAGTATTGGTTATAATTACTGGTACAAATAATTATTCAGGGAGAGGTTGATTCAATACATTGAAACAGCTGCTGTAAGTATTGGTTATAATTACTGGTACAAATAATTATTCAAGGAGGGGTTGATTCAATACATGGAAATAATGTAGCTGCTGTAAGTATTGGTTATAATTACTGGTACAAATAATTATTCAGGGAGAGGTTGATTCAATACATTGAAACAGCTGCTGTAAGTATTGGTTATAATTACTGGTACAAATAATTATTCAAGGAGGGGTTGATTCAATACATGGAAATAGTTGATGTGAGTATTGGTTATAATTACTGGTACAAATAATTATGCAAGGAGGGGTTGATTCAATACATGGAAATATTGTAGCTGCTGTAAGTATTGGTTATAATTACTGGTACAAATAATTATTCAAGGAGGGGTTGATTCAATACATGGAAACAGTTGATGTGAGTATTGGTTATAATTACTGGTACAAATAATTATGCAAGGAGGGGTTGGTTCAACACATTGAAATATTGTAGCTGCTATAAGTACTGGTTATAATTACTGGTACAAATAATTATGCAGGGAGGGGTTGGTTCAACACATTGAAATATTGTAGCTGCAGTAAGTACTGGTTGTAATTACTGCTACAAATAATTATTCAAGGAGGAGTTGATTCAGTACATGAAAATAGCTGTAAGTATAAGGATTACACCAAGTTATTCTCCCCAGCAGTGGCTACTGTAAGCATTGGTTAAGATTGTATGCAATTATTCAAAAGGGAGCTGGTTGTTGACATGGATATTGCTGCTGTAAGTATTGGTTAAGATCATGCCCAAGTATTCCAAAAGAAACTGGTTCTTTCCATGGTAGTAGCTGCTTAAGTATTGGTTAAGATGATATACATTTATTCCAGGAAGGGCTGGTTCTCCGCACAGCCATATCAGCTTTAAGTATTGGTTAAGATTATACCCAGTTATTCCATGAAGAGCTCCTTCTCACCATAGCAGTAGCTGCTGTAAGTATGGGTTAAATTATGGCCTGTTATTCAAGGGAGAGCTGGTTATTACCATACCTGTAGCTGCTGGAGTTATTGGTTAAGATTATACCCAATTATCCCAGGATGAGCTGGTTTTCTCCAAGGCCATAGCTGCTGTAAGTATTTGTCAAGATTATATGCAGTTATTCCATGATAGCCCTTTAACAATTCTAAATACTTGTAATAGTTTTGTAGGCTATGTACCCTGTTAGGCCTGCAACAGTTTGCAATACTAGTGGTGGTTTGTAGGCTATGTACCCTGTTAGGCCTGCAACAGTTTGTAATACCAGTGGTGGTTTTAAGGCTATGTAGCCTGAAAGGCTATATATAGTGACTTGTAAGTAGTGATGTAAGTTACGTACTCTACAAGCTTTATACCTGTAGTGTTGAGAACAAGAAAAAGAAAATAATTCCTTGTTTCAAAAACTCTGTAAGGTTTAGAAAGTAAAAATAGCTTGCAGCAGCCAATAAAATTTTACTACTAGGCTACGAGTAATACTTCCAGAACATGATAGTGTGAAGAAATTAGTTTAAATTTAAGATTATGGTTCAAAATTTCAACCGCAATAGTAACAATAATAATAATAAATGTAGCACAATATATGAAGCATCAGCAGTTGCAATATGAGCAATGATATTAATAACAGCTGCTATGATAACGTTTTTGTTTTTATTCAGACCTGGGGAGATCGTGTTCTTGGGGTGGCAGCCTTTATTATCCCAATATCTGTTGCTTTCTCTACCTTTGGTGCGGTTAATGGATCTTGCTTCACCGGAGGAAGGTAAGGCATTAGACTCCTGTCTTGTCAAGTTCTTACTTGTCTGCAAGACAAATATCAAGTTCTGTTGTGACTTCATGACATTTCTTTTGATGTTGACCCACACAAAATGTTTATACAATAAAACTTTGTTAACTCAAAGCATCAGTTACCATATTTGACATAATATATGCACTGTGTGGCCAAATATTATTTTTAGGGTACATTTCATGAGTTTAGAGCTCATCAAAAAAGCTTGCACTGGCAAACTCATAAGTAATCATTTGTATGTACATGCTAAAAAAGGTTAGCTCCCTTTTTGTATGTTGGATGCTCTCCACTGAGGAGGTTCAATCTCTTCCAATATGATAGTGCTGAATAAAGCACAAATACAGTACAATTTAGAGACTGATTTAACCAACAGAGAAGTGGTAGTAAGGAAAAGTCATTATAAGTTCCAAGAAAATAATGATGTTTTATACAGCTTTTAGCATCCACGTTTCCTCCTAAGATATATATATATATATATATATATATATATATATATATATATATATATATATATATAGATCAAGACACAGGCACAACACTTGGTGTGCAATTGTTTTTTTATGGAATACGTAACTTAAATACTATCATTATGTGAATGACAAGCTCAGTCCTTCTGTACAGAAGTGTTGTTTGCAACCTTGTAAACCAAAAACTACTGGAAATGAAGCCAAAACTTTTGTCCCCAAGTCTATGTTGTTTGCAGTTGGACCCAGCTTATAAGCATGCATGTATTTCTGAAAAGTTGTGCAGAAAATTTTGTAAAATGCCTGTTACAATTTAAATTATAATGGGTCCTTTATTCTAGCATAAAATCTGGCATTGCATATTTGTCCCATTAAAGTTACTAGTTATGTCCTCAAATACTTGAATACAAAATGCATGAGAAAATAATGCAGTGCTCTGCAAAAAAAGCATATATAAATATTCTTCTCAGAGCATTAGAATAAAACATAAAACACATTCTGAAAGAATTATCTATCCATTCCTATATAACTCTCAGCTGAGCTATGCAGAAAAGTGTAAAGATCAGTAAAATAATTGCAGAATTCCACAAAGATCTGTTATTATAATTTTGTATAATTCCTCAGAATAAAATCTAAGTTTTTCTCAGCTATGGAAGAAGAAACTCCTCAAAGTTCTGCAGTCAAATGTATGGAAACATTTTTTGTAGCAGGTAATCAGCTGGGTATGAGATTGTCATCCCAATACAAAAACACATACAAATGATGCTTTTGATAAAAACATCAACTTTACATGTAATTAAGTTATGAAACAAATACTAGGAAAGAACAAATTCCACACTTATTTTGATAATTATCACAAAATGTGTTATAAGGGTATGAAAATCTCCAGATATTATTGTTCAATGAATACCCAAGCATTATGCAGTCCCTGTGTCATGGAACTTTTGCAGCCATAGATTTTGTTCATGGATTAAATTTAATACATATATGATAGACTTAGTAAAGATAAGAAATTAAATTTAGAAAAAAATGAATTTAATATATTTATGACATGGTTGATATTCATTTGTTGATAAATATTGTTTTTGATACAATTAGCAAGATTTATTTCCTCTTTCTCATTCTTTTAAAAATTTTATTATCATCATTTTAATAGCTTTTGTTTAGACATCAATACATAAAATAGTATGGTTTCTAAGCAATAACACAAAACATTTATTGACACACATGTACAGGAACTATAATTTTTAAGTGTTAAGTAAGAGTAGGTATAAAGATGAACATGTAAAATTAATAGATAAATCAAAATTAATGTTTCTTTTTTATTGTTTTTATTGGGATAAAATATATAAAGATGAAAGTCAGTAATTCAAAAGTTACAGCTGTTATCATGACAAATCTCAGCTCTTAAAAAAAACTTTCATCTAGTAATCAATTTATAAAGACAGCTTTAATCATTGTAATAATAATGTTGCTGAGGACCTCATGTCCGCTAATCCAATAAATCATCCCCCCCAACTGTAATGCTATTTTAGGCAGTTTAAGGTCTGATCTCACCTATTAATAATAGAACTTTGCAGTTTATTGCAGAGGGATTTTTCCACAGCATGCAAATGCACATATTGATCAGTTTTAGAATTTCTCACAGTTCTTGAGTTTCCTTGGAAAAGATTCAAGAAGCCAAATATTATCCAGCAACAGTTTCATCTGCAATCCAATTTCAGGAGACAAATGGCTCCTCAGTATAGGAGGCAGTTTGATGATAAGCAAGGTTTCTCTTTCCTCAAGCCTCCAAACAAATGCCATTGATTCACCACCCCAACAGACTACAGATGGCCTACCAGTTGGTGTCAGACTAATTCAGTTTATCAGCATTGAATTTACTTTATTTCACAAAATGAATAGGTAATCCAAGTTGTTTTGGAGGGACTTCAGATTTCATTTATCCAACCCACTTTCTTTTCATCTTCTCCCTTCATAACTTAAGCTCCTCAGATTTGGAGAAGGTCCAAATTAAACAGAAGGAGATCCGGTCATTACTCAACAAGCATGCATTGAAGATCATTTGGAAAATAAATCTCCAGGGTTTTATTTCAGGCTATTTTTTGTGTCAAAGGCCAATGGAAACTCTGGATCTATCAAGAAATCATACATGCACTTTTGTTTGGACTCTACATAGTCCTTGGGGCTTTGCAAAAGTCATAAGCTGTGTTGATGTAAAAGTCATATACTGTGTTGTCACCCTGTAGCAGTCAGCTTCATCAACAGCAATGGTGGTATATCTGGAAGACAGCTTCCAAAAACACATGATAAGTTCTATTCAGGTGAAGGGCAGGACTGATCTCCTGTTCTTTCTTGCCCACATGGATTTTGTAGTAAACTGGGAAAAGTGAGATCTCGAACCATCCAAGTCTTTTGTCCATTTGGCATGTATCTTATTACCTATTTCAGCATTTTTCATCTCCCTCTGTACTTAGATTATGAACTATCAAGTTTGCACAATCAATTTTAAACAGTGAGTGGAATACAATGATAGAATGTTTGCAGATCCTCAGTTTAGTGAAAGCAGATGCAGATCTGATTCTGCTTGGCCAGCTGTTTGTGTGCCCTTTGCTGATGGTCCTGCTGGCTCAGTGACTCGGACCCTTTTCCAGTCACCTAGATCACAAAGTCAAGATTATTACTGAATTAGTACTATTCTACATCAGTGATACAATAAAGGTTGGTTCATGGCTGGAAACCCTGTAGAAAAGACTCAGTCCAAAATTATGGTTTGTACAGATGTCAGTTCATATGGTTGGGGGGGGGAGGCATCTTTGCCATCCACGACACGGTCAGTGGTAATGGGGTCCAAAGGAATTACCCCTTCATATAAACCTTCTGGAAATGAAGGCAGTAATCAAAGCCTTTTATTTCTGGAAGGACTGACTTCATGGGAAGGTAGTTCCGATTATGTTGGACAACTCATTTATAGTGACTTACCTCTGGAACTGGATGGGGGACCAAATCACCTGATCAATGCATTCTGGTTTGGGAGTTTCTATGCTGGTGTTCCAGCTAAACATAGCATACAAATCAGACATATTCCCAGCAAACTCAATGTCCTGGCCAGTTCTATGTCAAGAAAGGGACAAATCCTTCTTTCAGAATGGTCCTTTCATCAATCATTCTCTCATCAGATTTGCACACCTTGGGGTTATCCAGTGATAGACGTTTTGTGACAAGGTGTCTTTTCAATGTCTTTTACATGTCTTTTCAATTGAACTGAACTATCTCTAGTTCATATTGCATGCTCTAAATGTAACCATGCTTTGTAGCCAAGAATAGGCTGCCATTGGTGGGGAAGAAGAGAGTCAACATGTATTTCCTCTCTTCAATTGATAACCTGAGGAAGCAATTATATAGGACCCTGTTCGTGCACTGAAGCATTACTTGAAATGCTCCGAGAACATGTGGAACAAGAACACATCTCTTTCTCATGATGAAGACTGGGAAAGAGGATATCATGACTTAAGCCCTTTCATTTTGGCTGAAGTGAGTTATTTGTTCAGCATACTCTGAAGTCTCAAAATACCAGTCTCATCTTATGAAAATTTCGGCTCCTGAAATTAGAGCAATCCTGTGAGCCTTGCATTGAATGCAACATTTCAATCTGAGACAATAAAGGCAAATGGCTGGATTGCACAGTCAACCTTCTGAAGTTTTTATTTCAGGGATTTTGCTACAGAGAGAAAAATTTTGAATCTTCTGGGTCCAGTGGCTTTGGCATAGATGATCACCAGATTCATTTAATGTCAGAATAAGCTCATTTACAAAGGCTAATGCATTATCTGGATTTGCCCATAATTATTTATCAGTAAAAAGAATCCAGTAATTCTCTTTTTAACTAGATATAGTTTGTCAGTAAGAAGAAATCCATCATTCTCTTAGCCAGGTATAGGTGTCATGGATTATGTGACCTTCAGTTGTGCTGTTCTCAAGTTAGGAGAATGGGATATCTTTACTATAGGGTGTTTAGTATTCCCTCCTCCTTTTTTTTAATGAACATTGATGTTATCAGGAAATGTATTCAAAGGAGAGAGCAAAGTAAAGTAAATCTTGTTTCTCCAAGAATACTTGCTTGACCACATTATGATGAAACCCTCCCAACCTCCCCAAAAAGGGCTAATATCCTACTCAATTTATCACACAACTTACAACTGGCAACCACATAGTATCTGTCAAGTGTGGTAATGGGTAAGAGTTTCTTCCCTTGTCTATGCAGTACATAGACAGAAAATATTTTTTTTTGGTCTGTTTTCAGGAGGTAGAAAACTAATTTTACTAACATTAATTTTAACAGCTAATTGTTCTTGGGACAAAACATAATTTACTTTAAAATTTGCATTCTGTCTACAGCAGAGATGCTTGCCTTAATGTAGTTGGTAGAGAGAATTTGTTGTTACATTTCAGAATAATGTATGTGGCCTCTAGGGAAGGGCACCTGCCAGAGATTTTGTCATATGTCCATGTTGCACAGTATACACCACTACCATCTCTTCTAGTATCTGTAAGTATTGAACTCATCATGTACAGAATGGTCTCATAAACCTGACTTCCTTTGATTCACTAACAAAATTTATACAGTGCCATGACTGGAACAATGAACTGCAGATTAAACCCTTTGCAATTTTTTCAACAGTTCAATTAACTGATGTTTTTCAAAGGGAATTTCCTTAGTCCAATGTGTATTAGCTCACCTGGCAATAAGGTTTAGTGACCATTTGATATGGTCCTTTGTCCATTGTGTGTAGTTCAGCATACTCTTAATTCTCACCTGGCAATAAGGTCAAGTTACCCTATGGCACAGTCCTTTGTCTATCGAGTATTTGCTCACCTGGCAATAAGGTCTAGTGACCCTATGGCATGGTCCTTTGTCCATTGTGTGTAGTCCATCATGCATTGCATCTCACCTATTGTGCATTCACAGTTGCAATTTTTTTAATGTCATTTTAACAACATAATTTAATAAAATTTGAAAAGCATAATTGCGACAACATGCCATGTCACACAAAAAACACGATTTTGGACTCCCAAACCCCCTTGACATGATCGTGTTTTGGAAAAACCGCTTTTCAGGAATATTAGTGGCAAAGATTTTTCAACAACAAAAAAAACCCCAACAACATTTCCTGACCGCTGCAATATAATTATGCTTTTAATCAGTAAGTCTGTTCAAAGCTCAAGCAAACCTATCCTAGGTGTATACAGCTGATATAGAGGCAATTAAAAATAAGGGAGTCAGAAATAATCAACTATATTTCAGTGATTACTTACTTGGCTGACAGTAGCTAGGCCTGCTAGGGTGATGTGTCAAGTCCAGTTCTGCTGTGGTAGAGTCCATTATGCTAATTTGCATAGGTAGAATAAACAAAGTGGAACAATCCAATTTGTCTGAAGTTAAGTTCATCAAAGAGACATGCTAAAGAACCATTGTTATTACTCATCACTGCATTGAATGACAAGAGACATGCTAAAGAACCATTGTTATTACACATCACTGCATTGAATGACAATGTTGAAGGACAAGAGACATGCTAAAGAACCATTGTTATTACACATTACTGCATTGAATGACAGTGTTGAAGGACAAGAGACATGCTAAAAAACCATTGCTATTACACATCACTACACTGAATGACAATGTTGAAGGACAAGAGACATGCTAAAGAACCATTGTTATTACACATCACTTGCATTGACTGACAATGTTGTTGAAGCTAACTTTAATAAAGTTTGTGATCAGCAACAACATTTCTTTGAAGTCAGAATTTTACACCATATATAAAATGCAAAACATGATTATTTAATTTGTCAGAATAGTGTTCAAGTATGATTCATTTTTGAAGAGTACGATTTAGGAAGCAATATGCTATAAGCAAAGCAAGCAAAGCCCCTCAAAAATAAACTTCAAAACTCCAGGTTGACAGAGTTTTACTTTGTCAAGCACAGCAACAAGGGGGAGCATTTAATTGATTGTACATACTGTAAACATATCTACATTAGTCATTTTGAAATATGCAATGTCCATCGAAATAGGAGTACTATATGTATGAAGCATATTCAATACACTGAACAGAAAGTTTAGATTAGTTCTCTTTATTCTCAATTCATTATAATAATCTTGTTAAATTTCTAACTATTAATTAACCCATGCTTTTCAGGATGACTTTAGCCATGAAATAGATTGTTTGAAAGCACACGGTTCATGTTTGCACAGTTGATTTGTATTGATAAAGCATTAACAACCCAAACTGAAGAGATGCATTTATTACAGCTGTATTACTTGTGAAGATCCCATTAAGCTTGAAAATATTATGTTCTCTTTCTTCCTCCAATGAAATGATCTGTCCCAGATGTGATATATATTCATTTTTCCATAGAGACATGCATATCACATGGTCAAACTGCATCAGATACAGTTTTGACAATGTTAAGATTATGGTCATAGTTAACAGCTCTGAGAATGCAACAGGGAAGTTTGGACAATGACACCATCCAGTCTCTAGTGAGTGCAAAGGAGAACACTAATGACACTTGTATTGCCTTCATATCACCTATAGAACCAATGACACAATCAAAGACTGCATCAAATCAGTCATATATTTTGCCATCCAGTGGATTTTAAAGACAGAAACTTGATGTATGTTTTTATTTAATGTCAGTGTGGTTGTGATGGTGTGAGTCTTTGCATATGTGTATGGCATAAATATTTGACAATGCTAAATCTTCTAAATGTTTCTTTCTTTATACATGTATTTAATACTTTGAAAAAAAAGACACATTTATTATTTTATTAAGATTTAAATTTCCAAACATTTTCTATATGCTTATATATATTTTATATATGCTTACTCTCAATGTGACAATATCATTTTTTTTTATCACACACACTGAACATCGAAACACACTTTTTGAGTCTCAAAAAAACCAAAACAGTCTGGGAATATGGCAGGTATGCATCCTGGAATGAATCTTTTTAAAATATTTGGCAAATGATTCCAATCCATTATCAAATATGGCCACCCTACGTAAAATAGAAAAATGTTAGAATGATTTTTGTCTTAAAAACTACTCAACAGAATTCCAACAAATTTTACAGACAGCATCCTGGCATGGAACTGTTTAAAACTGTTTTCAGGACCTCAGGTGGCTGAGTGGTCTTAAGGCACTTGCTTTTAAAGATCACTCACATCTCATCTCTGTCCATGTGGGTTTGAATCTTGGCTCAACCAACATGGGTGTGTGAGAAAGCTTGAAAAATAAGCTTCCAGTTGTAAGATGGTTTTTCATGGGCTCTTCCTCTACCAAAATATACTGGCTACTATGTAGGCAGAAAATACCCTGGCATGAAGGCCTATACAATTTGTGCCAATCCACCATCAAATATGGCCACCATTTCTAAAATAGAAAAACACTTCAGCAGTTTCTCAAAACTGTTTAACAGACTTTGACCAAATCTTAAAAAAAGCATTCTGTTATGAAGCTTTCTTGAGCAACATTGTATACTCCTGAATGACTTATGACAATATGTTGTTTGCAGTATGTGCAAAGAAGTAAATGCTTCTCCTTGTTGCTGTGCTTCACACAGTAAAACCAAGTGTTTCAAAATTTAATTTTGCTGGGATTTGTTTGTTTGACTGATAAATGTAACTTATTACTTCCTGAATCACATTCAAAAAAGAATCACGCTTGAACACTTTTCTGATGACTGAAATAATCATCCTTTGGAACAAAATCTAACTTCAAAGAAACATTGCCTATGTTCACATACTTGCCAGTAATCTTTAAATACAGATTGCTTAAACATTTTTATTCAAGGCAATGATTGTAATAACTTTTTTCTTCAACACATAACATGTACCTATAACTTAAAATGAATTGGGTTATTCCACTTTGTGAACTTTACCTTTGCAAATTAGCATTATGGGATCCCCATGAGCTGTCTTCAAAGTACTCAACACCTCATCCTAGTTATTGTCAGCCAGTTAAGTAATATGTGAAATGGTGGTTGTTTATATTTGACCTCCTTGCTCTTTAATTGCCTCATGGCAATTAGCTGTATAAACTGCCCCAAGGGTGATTTTACATGAGCTCCAAGCAGGACAGTTTACTGTTTATGCATGCTACATGTTATGGGCATATATTGTGGTGGTGGTATTTTATTCGGGTGAGGGCTGTCTCAAGGTTACTGAAAATCATTTTTTTTAAAATCACAACCATGTCAGAGGGTTTGAAAGTAAAATATTTGTTTTCAACATTACATGCCATGTTATAGCAGGTATAAATTGGGAATGTCTCTTTTTAAAAAATAAATAAAATGAATTAGATAAAACAGAAACATCAGACATATTGGTGTTATTATTAAGGTTGTAGAAGGAGTAAAAATGCATTAGATATTTTGCATTGATAGAGTTATAACTTGTTGATGATGACATCTTTTATCATTATTTAATGTCCAAAAGAGTTTTATTTTCAGTGTATCAATGAATTATAAATATTTATCAATTTATTTATTTCTGAATTTAAAATTGCATCAAAATAAAGAGGCTACTGGAGCCAAATAATTTATTAATTAATTATTTTTAAAATTCATTATAATATATCACTTATATGCCCCTTATTACCATAAACCTCCCCTCCCTCAGTTTAGAAGTTGTCAGATATGTGACATGTAAGTGCAAAGACTTAAGAAAAAACAATTCTTGGTTAGTGTTCATAAAGATAATGGAATCTAAGTTTATAAGATATGTTGTGCAAATAACATCAATGACTAACCAAACAGAAAAATGAGAGTTTTCTAGTTATCATCCTGTGGTATTGGCCAATTACCATTATTACAAATCTATGGTCTTAAACTAAGTAACAGAAAAGAGCAAAAAGCAACAAATTGTGTAAAATTCAACAAATAATTTATTTCCCTAGAAAACAAATTGAAAAATTTAAAAAGAACTTAAAGTATTGTGAATAAAATCTCAAATAGTTCAAAAAGTTCTATCACAAGTCCAAATGCATAGAGTTCCAATTGAATTCCAGTGGTGTTTCAAATAAATTCCAATTTTGAATGCATTGATATGCCTGTAATCTTGAATGTGCTAATGTGCTAATGGCCTGGAGTGTGGTGATGTGTTAACAGTCTTTTGATGTATCATACTAATATAATCCAAAATGTCCTTGGCTGAATTAACTATAATTACAAAAAAATGTTTCAGTCCAAGAATATTATTGAGCACTTGGTAATTCCAATGTATAATAATTTGAATAAATGACTCCACCAAAATTAAAAACTGAACACCACAATAAAATTGATTCTGCTTTGGATGTTAAAGCAAGAATTAGTAATTTATCAAGTAAACAACATTGATTTAAAATTCAGGCACAATAATAAAGCCAGGATGTAAGTCAGTCTCCTTTTTAAAATATTTAAAGTTGTCAGATTCAGATTAACAAGTGTACCTTCATTAATAATGATCTGAAGTTTTCATTTATAATCTGAGTGAAATATTAGTTATATATTATGCTGTTTACAAAATAAATGTCACTGGTCAGATACACTATTAACATGATTTTGAACAAAGGTCAATTACAAAATACATAACATACAATCTTTAACAAAAGCCAACAAATACAAATTAAATATACATAACACCAGTGAATGCATTTATATTTCATATGAAATGAGCAAAAGGAAATGGAAAATTATGAATAGAAGTGATAGATGCAAAATCAGAATGCATTTCTGTGATCATAAATGAACGAGAAAATGAAAACTGAAATGCACACACAAATGGCATGCAAATAAAATGAATTCTGATTCATTTCAAATACAAATAAAATGTCACTGAAATGCATTCATAATCCAGATAATTGCACAGCGAAGTAACACTTGAAACAATTACTCTTCAGGACCTGAAAATTATGGTGGACATAGGTCTGGAACTAATAGTTCATATATTAGCCTGTCACTGTCAATAGCCCATCAGACCTTTAATATTTCTGAGTTGTTCCTTTAAACTGAATAAAGTATACACCTTCATCATTAAAACATCTGAAAATAGTAATAGAAGTGCATTAATGTAAGTGGAAATCAATTGTTCAGTAGTGAGAGACTGGTATTGTATCTGTAAATTTAGCACCAGTCTAAGTTTGATCATTGTCAATCAGATGTTTGTCTTCCTGAAACCTCAACTAAAAACAAATATCTACTGTACGGGTTTGTTGAGTTTTGCCGGTCTTATGCAGACCATGGCAATGTAGGGTCCTACTTATTGTCATTGACCATTGAATCAGAAACTAACTTTTCAAACCCTGTATATTATACATGAATTTTGTTGCAAATGTAACCTGATATCTTGTTTCTTTCCAGACATTAATCTCAGCAACTATGGTGGTATCAGCGGACATCTTTTCCCTCATAGATTTCTTCAGCTTTGCAGCCTGGATGTTCTATGGAGCCACCATGGTAGCTCTTCTCATACTTAGAGTCACACAGAAGAATAGGCCAAGGCCATATAAGGTGTTTTATAATCAAAACATTTTATGCAATTTAGAGTGCTTTTGCATTTCAATTGTTGACTGTATGAGTTTATTAACACTTACATATTTAATTCCAACTTTGAGCCATGTCAGTGTTTGGGTTGTTTGAAACAAATGGCTCACAAAAGATGCACAGATGTAATGGGGGAAAATGATTTAATATTGGACTAAAACTCTGAAACATAGGATTATATCTTCACCTATTTTTCAGTTGTTTCTATACCATTCAAACTATATTTAATCTGTGCTCCTTACAATGCCACACCGTGACCACTATCCTTGCTTGTCATTAACAAATCACACAAAATGTATTTCCTGATTTAATTCCTATGTCATACTGTCACCCACATCTACAGCCAATCATGAGCCAAAATTTGGGCAAAATACCAGTTTACTTGATTGTAATGCCTTTTTACCCTACCAGGCATAAATATTGTAATCCCCACCAGGCATTAATATTGTAAGGCCTTTTTTCCCCGCCAGGCATTAATATTGTTGTGCCTTTTTCCCCAACAGGCATTAATTTTGTAATGCCTTTTTTCCCCACCAGCATCAATTTTGTAATGCCATTTTTCCCCACCAGACATTAATATCCACCTTCTGTTGTCTAATAATTATTTCAGACAGTAATTACCTATAATGTACTATTAGCTCTTTTTACTATTGCCTGTAGGTCTTAACGACATTATATATATGAAAGTATAGAAACCATCACAACCTCCATGACACTTGAAATTCTGTGTTAACAGGATCAATGTCAAATAAATTTTGCACATTTAAATTTCTGTATTAAAAATGAATGAGGTCTTTCATTTGAGAGGATTTCCAACATCATGCTATAATTTATGTAATTTTTCATGTCCTCTAATTTTTCATACAAAATGTATTGATAAAAATCATAAATAGTTAAATGTATAATATCTTTCGTACATAGAACTTGGTACTTTTATTCAAATCCTTTATTTTTTGCACATAGAAATAGAACTTGTACATAGAACCTGGTATTTTTACTCAAATAATTTATGTTTTGTGCAAAAATGTTTAAATTAGAAAACTGACATGTGCCAAAAAAGATTTTAGATTGCATTGTTTGTTAGTTAGTTGTTGTAATTTTTTATATTCATTAAATGCTATGGTAAATTGTATTTTGGACTTGACCTTGTCCAAAATTAAGTTCATTTTCTACCTGACTTGAATCATTGATTTTATAAAATTCTGTAAACAACTCATAACTAATATTTTCTCTATGAATATGGGTATAATATTAGGATCATTATTAATAGAAGTTAACATATTTATCTAGGTCTGAGTAAATAATGTTGTGTTTATTATGTTCTTTATATTATAATTTTAGAAACAGACCTTCTAATTATAACTAAGATTTTATCTTGTAAATATTTGGAACCTTCCAGAATGAACTTTTTTATTAGGTAATAGTTTTTTTTATAAAAAATGCCAATTGTTACCTGAGGTTAGGTAGAGGACAATATAATCTTGTAACAGGAAAAATTATTTATTCATGCTTTAAGATCTGAGCAGAATCAGTTGTATTATTTTTATGTCCAGTGTTTCATTTGGGCTGGAATTTATTTATTCAAATTACTCAAGTGATTCTTCTCTGGAAATAAAAAGTGCTCAAAAATAATATCCTTGGAAATAGAGAATTGGATTCATAATAAAATTCAAATAAGGATATATTGTTGGATTGTATTATTGTGATTCAACAAAAGACTGCTGGCACATCACTATGACACAGGCCACCACAGGCACATCAACACTTTCAACATTGGATTTATTTTGGAATATATGTATCACTAAAGTTTATTCAGAATGTTAAATATTAGGACTTGTGTTAGAAATTCTAGGATTATTTGGGATTTTGTTTGCAAAAACCATAAGTTATTTGTACATTTTTCACTTTGTATTCTAGGACATAAATTATTTGTTGAATTTTTCAAAACTTGTTGATTCTCACTCTTTTCTATTACTTATTTTAAGACCATAGAGTCGTAATAGAAATATCTTGCTTTTTCACCAAAAACAACATATGTGTGGAGACTCACTGAATTTAGTTTCCATTTTGGGTATTTATATTTATTATAAGAAAAATTGTTTCAATGAGGTAAAATGAAGCGCTGAGTAACTTAAATCTCTTTTCTCCACAATCAGAGGAAGACAATTGTTTTCAAAAAGAATCAAAATCCTTTCCCTTCCCTCCAGATCCCCTGTAGAAAATTGAATGATCTGTCCCTACATGACCTTTCTCTCCTCTCCCCATCCTTTAGAAAATTGAATAGTCTGTCCCTAAGTGACCTTTCTGTCCTCTCCCCAACCCCTTTAGAAAACTGAATGGTCCGTCCCTAAATGACCTTTCTGTCTTCTCCCCACCCCCATTAGAAAATTGGATGGTCTGTCTCTAAATGACCTTTCTCTTCCTTCCCCACCCACTTTAGAAAATTGAATGGTCATCTGTGAGTTTTGACTTCAGCAGATCTTCTAAAGAAATCAAAGCAGTAGCTATTGTCAACATTATTATCAAATACTGACAAGAATAAGCACGTCAATTTTGGCTTGGAATTGTGTAATTTACATTACACAAAACCACCTGACTTGGAGCATTGTATTTAACTGCCTCAGTTGTATAATCCAGCAATTAACAGTGATAGTTTGTTCCTTGTCCATTAGGTTTCGGAACAAAATGTTCAGCAAGAGCCATTAGAATTTCAGGATCTTTGATGCAAAGACTCTATTGAGTTTCAAATAATAAAGTTTGTCTGAGATTCCATATATTTCAGTTGATTTGCCTTGATAAGTGGATTCTCAGAGATATTACTGATGAAGGCAAATTAGCTGAAATGTATGGAATCTCAGAAAGACATGATATATATATATATATATATATATATATATATATATATATATATATATATGTCTTAAAATGTGTAGTAGTTATTGTGTGTCTTATGTGTAGGAGTTGTTGTGTGTGTGACATTACTCACACATGGTCTGAGCTGGAGTGACAGGATTGTGTAATCCCCCTTTCTTTTTCCATTTTAAAAGCATGGACCATGGTAACTCAGTGGTTTTTGTGTTAGACTTGCAGCTGAAAAGGTGCTTGTTTGAATCCTACCATTGGAACAACTTTGTTTGGCTACTATGGTGTGTCTTTGGACATGGCACATTGCTCCAGTTTGCTTATAACTAAGTGACCTGCTTGTGTTGTTGTGCTGTAAAACACCTAACCAAACCAAAGACTAATTCTTTCAGAGGCATGGGTATAATGACTGTTAATAATGGCTAATATGACAGCAGTTGACCAATGTGAAAAAGTGACCTCTTTTCTATCATAAATGCCTCTTTGTATTTCAGGTACCCATCATAATTCCCATCATTGTATTGCTATGTTCCTGTTACCTGCTGGTGGCACCCATTATCCAGCAGCCAAGAATTGAGTTCCTCTATGCCTTCCTGTTTGTGATCAGTGGCCTGCTCTTTTATGTTCCTTTTGTAGTCTTCAAGAAGAACTACAAATTTATGAGTAAGTAATTCATCACTTTTCCTTCCATAATTAGGACATAAGGAGATTCTGATGGGCACGTAAACTGTTGCATCAAAATAAAAATGCAGAAGTTCATTAAAAAAAATGCAAAATTAAGGAGTACTGATCCCTGCCCTTCTGATCCCCCATTTCATATGGGGCACAGCAGATGGAGTGTCAGGTCAGGGTCTGGATATGCCACTTAGTACTCGAGGGAATGTTTTATTTTAACCTTGTAATACACTGCACTATATTAGCTTTTCTTTAAGAAGGAGTTTTGATGTGGGCATATATATCAGAATGATGTTAATTTACAGTATTTCTGTGTTGGTTAACATTTCTGCTGTACTGAGAAATTTGTGCCATTGACGTGCAGGGGTGGGCAATAATTTATGCAGGGGGGCCACTCTACAGATTCTGGTAAGTCATCATGGGCCACACATTTCTAATATAATATTAATGAAATTACCTCACAATCTATATTAGTTTCCTTAATTGCTGGGAGTCATGCTGAGCCAGATAGAAATGTTAGACAGGCCATATCCAGCCCATGGGCTGTATTTTGCCCACCCCTGTTCAAGTGTAAGTATTAAATCATTCTCTTAAAGTTTCAAAGGCAGATTAACTGTGATGACTGTATAGTTTTGACTGTGAACAGACATCTGAGTGAATAGTTACCTGATAGGTCAAGTACATGCCAGATTGCTGTGATGGACTGGGTTAACAAACATCTGTACAAACCAAACTGGTTGGTTTGAAAACCTCATCCTTAATTGTCTTTGTTCTATTTTCAGGAAACTTAATATATTTAATGCAGATGCTATTACGGGTAGCTCCAAGTAAATATGAACCATCTGTGTGAACACACCACTTAGAAGCTTAACACTGAAAATTTGTATCATCATCAGCACATACCAGTCTCTGCAAGGGAGATAACCCATAAATCAGGATAATGGAAGGCCACAGAAGGTATCATGCAACTAATATGATGCGGTTTCATGGTGACCATCAAAACATACCTGCCAGGAAGTAGTTTGCAACAATAATGCTGGATGCTTTCAAATTTTGTAATACTTAGGCACTGGTACCTGGGAGATTTTTAATTGATGGATGTGGAACTTTATAAAGTGAAGTGCAAAAGGTACTTTCTGTACCTTGTTTACATTTAGTTTTGATGGAGGACTATTTAATAAAGGCTATTATTTCATTAAAGAACTGCACAACATACTTTTTTCTCTTTGCCATATTTGTTTTTAGGAAAATTCAGGACATTTAAATCATGGGGGAATTGTTGAAGATTTATTATATTTCCAGTAATTGAAAAATCTTGTATTTTATATGATAACATAAAGCGAATTCAGTTTGTTGTGTTAGACCAGAAAGGAGAAAATGAGGATGCCATATGTTCTCCATTTGGCAATCTACTTTTTCAATATAATAAAATAGCATTCTGAATGATGCAAAATAGTTCTGCCATATTTTAGCAATTTTTTTAATACTTGCTTTTGTGCAAGTAAACTGTAAACAAGAAATAGAAACTTCATGTAAATTTTTTGGTTATAGAAAGCCAAATTAGATAAATTTAGTTGAAACTTTATGATTACATTCTCTCTGCTTCCTCCCCAACCCTAACATTACCAGCTATGTACATTTTCTTCTAATTACACATGAATAGATGAAATGAATAAAAATAATGCCTCTTGGTCAAGGACATAAAATGGGTTTAGGTGCAAATCTACATCCATGGAGTTGCAGGTCAATGTCTAGGTTTCACTCTCATGAATTTATGGAGTTTTGTCAGATATAGAACCAGTCTCAAATCTCCAGGTTTAGCTCATCAACAAATGACTACCAACACAGATACATTTCTCCAAACAATCAAAGAGATTGGAATTGCATCCCAAAAAACATCACCCAAGCACCTATCCTTGGGTGCTTTAAACAGAGGCAGTATTTGTTTTAAGTTAGTAATGCCTCTTTTAGCCTGTGTTAATTTGAAAATCTGCTGGAAAATCCAGTTTTGTAACCTCAAGCACCAGGTTGATGTAGGCATATCCATCTTTGGATTGTAGGACTAGTGCAGATTGGAAGTGTAAAAGTCAGTATTAAAACAAAGGGAGGTAACCTTTTAATTGGTTGCATTTCACCTTAAGTTTAATATTTTTTATTTCCTGAAAGGAGCTGAGGAATTCTACTTATTTTAGGAAATCAAGAATTTTTGGCAGAGAATAAATTGAACTCTTTTAGAGGAATCTAATGTAGATGATTTGTTTTCTAGCTAGTGTCTAAAAAATGATCATTACAGATTTCATCATTGAAGATTATCCATTATGAAAGATAATAAAAATAGGAGATTTATAGTGAAGCCAGTGTCACTTCTTTTGCTAATATGATGTGCAACCTGCATACATTATGGTATGTTGTAAGCCATATTTCCATGTTTTTCAAAATTTAATGGAGAATATTATGATATGCACATCTACATTTTAAAAATTTTTTCAAACATTCAGACTGGCATTACTGACATTTTTACCACATTAAGTATACCATTGAGAAATTCTTGCTGTGATCTGAAAATTCCCAATTAAATTTCATTATATCCAGCTGTTAGTCCATCCACCTGCATCAGAGAAGGAAAGAGTAGCTAGGGACTGAACCCAGGCCACTTGAGTTGCATTGTAAGTGCTGTACTACGAACATTATGGATACAGGCTTGGCAAGATTTCACAAAACTTAATAACTTAAGTTTGAAAATGAGCATGAATTCATTTCTTACTGGTGGAGAGTGATGACTTTCATTACAACTTATGCACAAGGGTTTTCTAATCCACATATTGACTCAATGAGTCACTCAGAATCAATGTAAAGATGACAAGCATAACTAGTTTGTCTGTAGGAAAATCAACTCTAAATCTCACCCATATTCTTAACACTAAAATGCTTTATTCACACAGTATGTCTTGCCTGATAAATCTAGGGTGAGGGTTGGTGGCTACTTTGTAAATTGTTTGAATAAAGAGAGGTGGACTTGTTGGAAAAGGCTTTTTTACATACAGATTTGCTAAATTTGTATGAAAATGGGGGACTGGCTTATCATCAGCCATATGATTTGGATGCAGTTATATCAGTTCACAAGGTCTTGATGTAGTATGTACAAATCTGATTGACGTAATTAATACATTAATCATTATCAGGGTCAAAGGTCAAGGTAAAGTATTTTATCATCAGACATTGGTCTTAACTCTTTTGCAATCAGTGCTTTTTATCTCCCTTTGAACATTCTACAATCATAATTTGACTTGTCCTGACAGTTTATGCTATCTTTCACAGTCCATGCCAGGACAAGTGCTTTGTTTATTTATTTATTTATTGTATTGTGCAGTTGTGTTGTATTTTTATTGTTAGTACTAAAAATCATAGGTGTAATTGTGTAGAACTTGCAGTATTAATCATAGATTAACATGTTATTTATTTTATATTGTTTTCAATAACATTTTCTTGATACAAATGGTAATAGTAATTTCTGTTTTTTTTCTTCCCTGGAACATCTAAACATGCTGATAGGGTACATATAGTGTATTTAGCAGATGGGGATGAGTACTGGTTGACTAGGGTACATATATTGTATTTAGCAGATGGGGATGTGTACTGGTTGACTAGGGTACTTATATTGTATTTAGCAGATGGGGATGTGTACTGGTTGACTAGGGTACATATATTGTATTTAGCAGATGGGGATGTGTACTGGTTGACTAGGGTACATATATTGTATTTAGCAGATGGGGATGTGTACTGGTTGACTTATCACAGTTTCTAATACCGATCTCAAAACAGATTCCATAACATTTTAATATATTTGTTTTTAAATTAAAAGCAAATTCAGTAAGCTGTTTTACAAAGATCTATGAAAATAAGATAATTTTCTCTCAGTCAAAACACTTGTTTTTACCATATATATTGATTTACAATGAAAAATGGATAGGTTTCAAACTTACATTTCATATGGGTTCAATAAAGATCAGTTCTAGGTGTTGTCATGAATTTGAAATGATTAGTCTTTGATGCATTAATGGATTAAATCAAGTAGAAAAAGGTGGTGATAAGCAAGTGATTCCTCAAATATTAAAATGAGTGTTGAGGTGGTGGTTACAGTCAAGGATTAGTGGGAAATTATGACATTTATATTCTTGGTATTTTTATGTCTTCCCCTGCTTTTGTGATCCATCTGTATTCATTCAGGTTTTTAATCTACCAAGATTTTGACAGACTGAAAAAATACTTGTAGCTATGTAGTTTATGTAATATTTGATATTCTCTTTTTTTTAAAGCTTTTCTTTTGAAATTTGTGACACCATTTAAAAAGGAGCAAGGTCAACATTTTCCCCTTTGTCTCTTAAATGATACCAAAGTTGAGAAATCAATACTGTTTAAAATGGTAAGAATTTTTTATATGCCAATCTGTGCTGGAAAGTTGTGAAAATTATGCTGTATTGAAACTTGTTCCTAATGATCCACCTTATTTATATGTGTTATTTATACACCCTCCTACAAACAGCAGAGACCCTGATATGCTGTAACATTATACAGTGGTAGATCAGGTCCATGCTGTTGACAGTTGGGAACATGCTATACACATTAGCCAGTATGGATCAATATTGCCACGAATATCAGGGTACATTTTAAATTGCCTCTGAAGTACAGGAGAGCTGTTGTACTAGCCTCAGGAGTTGTCATTGGTGCTGGCATCCATCCATCTATATATATATATATATATATATATATATATATATATATATATATATACAACTTATAAGGGAGCTAACTTTGCACATGTACATTTTGAGTGCATTCTTTGTTAAGTTTTTTCCTTTAGCTCAAGTTTCTTGTATCCTATATGTATGCTGTTGTAGCTAGAATATGAAACTTGGGAGAAACTACATATAGGTGAGTACTACACACTCATCACAAAAATAGGTTACTGTAACCCATTTTTAGGCTCAGTTCACTTTGGTTAAATCATGTGTTTATTTCTTGAACTCAGTTCATCCTAGAATAATCAAACTAGATGAGTATGTACATCTCTATTAGTTCTGCACCCTTAGGCTCACTGTGACCTGCATTTCTCAATTTACTGGTTTTTGTCAAGTTCTTGCATTTTGCACCTTGTATACATATTAATATACCTGTAATCATAAAACTTGTATACATATTAATATACCTGTAATCATAAAACTTGGTAAAGGATGCATTATTACAAGTACTACCCCCTTGCTACAAAAGTCAGTCACTGTCTTCATTGACTTTATGTTATATTTTGTATTTGATGTTTATTTTAAGGTACTGTTCATGCTAGAATCATGAAATTTGATGATGATATGAATCTCTGTTAGTAACACACCCTTAAAACAAAATAAGCTCATTTTGACCCATATTTTATTTATTATTGATCTTGGTTAAGTTTTGTCTTTAGCTCAAGATCACATAAGTTTTGGTGTGCTATATCCAGCCATGAATCCTGATTTTTGGTGAGGAGATGCTTCTTGTTAAAGACTATGCCCTTATTCATATTGCAGAAAGAGGTCTTTGTGACCTATGCTTCATATTTCATTGACTTTCTCAAAATTTTGATTTTAAGATTAAATTTATTGGTTACTGTTACTATGACTTACATTTTATTTTTTATTGACGTAGGTTTAGTGTCTATGTTAGATTACTTAGATATTTCCATGCTGTACACACGTCCTAGACAGAAGGTTAATTCTGAACGTTGCAATTAGAAACAAGAATAAATGTTTATTAATGACCATACATTGTATATTATGATAGGTTACCCTCAATAAGTTAATTGTGCATTGTACTTGTGAATGAGTATCAGAATGAGGTGATTGGATGTGTGCTAATTTCTGTTGCAGTATCTATGCTTCCAGTAATGGTCATACTGGTAACAGAATCAAGACATCAAATTCCTAATCCATAGATTAACTTCTAAACAGTAGGATTTCTTATCCATTTAAATTTAATCTGTGTTAAGGTGATTGAACAACAAAACCAGACCATTTTTCTCCATAATGTGTACTCCTGTCACATTATGATAAAACAGCAAGTTTTGAACATGGTTTAGATTCTGATGACATTGTTACAATAATAATTATTTAATATAAGTCAGGTATTGTGAATTAAAAGGGAAAAGGAAGAGTTTTATATCTCACAGTTCACAGCAAAGATTTTTTAAAAAATCCAGAAGTATTTTTTAGTTTCCTTCACAGGTTTACTGCCCGGTGTCCACATGTGGCATTTATTGTCATCTTTAAGTTTCACACTTAACAGTCTCTCAATAGTTTTCTGATCACAATTTCAACAGTGTGATATCATTTCTTTCCCCATATACTTAAAATCCACTTCGCATGAAACAGTTTAAAATCAGGACATTGGCTGCTCACCTGCACCAACTCAAACTCTGATTTCCATGCATCGTTGAACTTCTTGTAATATTTTTTAGTTGATGGTTTTATAACATAAAAGCTCACCTTTCAGCATTTTGAGATGAACTGACCAAAAAAGAAAAGAGCTTACCTTAGAATATTCCTCTTAAAACATCTTGAAAAATACAGTAACAATTCCACAAGACAAAGAATTAAATTTCTTATAGGAGTATTTCTGCTGAAATAATTATTTGGTAAGTCTGTCCTTAAATCTTGCCTTTGCCAAAGGTTGGCCAATTTTTAATCAAAGACTCAAAGGCCATGATGACCTTTGATCCCTTCATTACTTATAACACCTCAATAAATATCCTGCTTTTTCCCTTAAATACCCCAATTACCAGTACAGGAATAAGGTAATCAGTTTGTAGCTTATGTACACATGTGGGCCATTGTATAACAGTTCCTAATTGGATCAGTAATTACCCAGCACATCATTGCAATGGTTGTTGCTCTGGTGGAACAGTGCTAGTCTTCAGTAGACTGGTTGTGGTTGTTGTGCTGGTGGAACAGTTCTAGTCTCCAGTAGACTGGTTATGGCTGTTTTTATGTAAAGTGTAGATAGAATGTTAAAAAATAACTTTGTTTTCCTTCAAATTAGAAAAAAATATTTTAATTTTTGAAAGTAGTAGATTTGAACGATAAAACAGTATGTGGTATTTTGACCTACCACTCGTAATGTCACTTGTATCCTGGACAGTTGTCACTCCAAGGTTACTCAAATCATGTGACTTTAAAATCTGGGTTTTGGGGGTGGACAATGATAATGGCTTATAAAACAGATTTTAAGAGCAATGATTTAAAAAAAAAACCAAAACAAAATAGCAACATTAATCTCTGGTTTTTATCAACTCATTTTAAATCTTCTGATTTGATATAGAAATTAATGTTCTTTTTTCAATGCTTTATGTCTTTTATGCCATGGAAATGTATGTATGTATGTATGTATGTATGTATGTATGTATGTATGTCAACACAATACTGCCAATATAGTGTCCATTGAAAATTATATTCTGAAAATATAGATATAAAATAGCAAAAATCATAAATTGTCAAAAAAGGGCCAACACTTTGTTGCTTAATCACTTTAATCAGAATTTATTTCCTTCAAGATAATTTGTGTTACAATTGCAGCTGGAGACTACTAAAACTATGTTTGCAATGGCAGTTCATGGTCTATACTGCTTGCAGCAGGTTGAAATTCCTATGTTGAAATTCTCTGTCTGCCTGAGACTGTATCAAATTCAAACAATAATTTTTATTTCTTGGATTATCAACCTGATAGCATTAGTTTTGATAACATACTTAGGGATATTCCATTTAACCATATATTTTACCAAGGGTAGATAATTTTAAATAAAATATAGATAGTTTTAAATAAAAATCAGGTACTCTGATTACTCAAAAGATTTTATATGAAAATGATAAAACATTATAAATTTTATCTGTGTGTGACTAATTCACATCAAAAGTGCCTTCCTAGTTCCCAATATGTTTTACCAGAACAGCCGGGGCCCCGAGTGGCCAAGTGGTCTAAAGCGCTGATCATTACGGATCACTGCCATCTCACCTCTGTCTGTGTGAGTTCGAGTCCAGGCTCGGCTAACGTGGGTAAGTGAGAAAGCCTGCCAGTAGCTTCTCGTGGGTCGGTGGTTCTTCCCGAGGTTTTCCAGGGTTCTTCCTCCACCATTAATACTAGCCGCCATGTATAGCTTATCTTGTGCTGAAAAATGGCGTTAAACCCTATAACAACAACAACAACCAGAACAGCCATTAGGCCAAATAAAAAACTATGTGTGGTTCCTGTTACCTGCATGAATCTATGATCAAAGTTAAATTCAGGATGTGAGTGACACTTGTTTACTAGTTTACACTTCATTTAAATCCATCCAGACAAAATAAATTAAACAAAAGTGTCTGCCCAACCTGCCTTCCCTGATTCAAATTGAATGTAACCAGAACCACATATTTTTCATTTGGCCATATAGGAATTAAGTTGTTGACAAGATAAATTGTGTTTATCAAGTGGAAATAACTTCCTTTTTATTGCTGTTGAGAGGAAAAGTGTGTGTGTGTGTGTGTCAGAGTTTGACATATCATGACAACTTAAATCATTTGATTATGATTGAGATGTAAAGAGATGTATATAAAATATTTTTACATATAAATAAACCAAGGCAAATTAGTATTAAAATTAAAGGCATTCCTGGCTTGTTTTGTTTTTCTGGATATAATCTGAATAGTTAGAACAATCAACTAATCCTGCATTATGACTAGTGTTAGGTTTCACAATTTTATGTGTAAAATAACTATGTTCTGATGTATTTGTGGTCATTTGTGAGATCTATCTGCATACATGCAGCCATGTACATACCCATCAATATGTTTATTTGTGGTCATTTGTGAGATCTATCTGCATACATGCAGCCATGTACATACCCATCAATATGTTTATTTGTGGGATATGCCCTATAATGGATACATTGATGTAATTCATTGTCATTACAAAGGTAACATGTCGCTATGATTAATCTGCAGATAAGGACATGGTGGTACAAAATTAAGACAACCTATTTCGTATTTACTGTGTATAGATTTCAAGCAGACATGTACTGCTGTTTGATATGAATAACATTACTGCAGGATGTAAGATGGCATTCTGTAGAGTATCTGGAAATGAACATTACAACCTTACATTTTAGCAGTACAAGTTCCACATGTATGAATGCACCACATTTTACACAATATCACGTTCAGTCATATAAGATCAGCTACTGAATAATACACCAGCAGATCTGAGTCTTGAAAGCATAGTTAGAGCAAACAGTAATGACCAAGATGTGCTGTCCGACAATGAGCCAGCAGATCTGAGTCTTGAAAGCATTTAGTAGAACCACAGTATAGACCTAGAACTGATGTGTATTATTCACTAGCACCTCTTAGATCTCAGTGACTTGCAGATGTGTCTATTCTATATAGCATAGTACAAAATATGAAATTAGACACTTAATATGTCCCACAATGAAAACAAAGAATGTAAATAGTATTTTTTATATATGACATCATGCATTTTATGTCTGTGATACATATACATGCTTATTTTGATGATAATGGGCCAAGGTGGAGAATTTTAATTTTCTATTTTTTAACTTAGGATGCGAGAGTCATGGGAATGATGAATATATTGTTTTGTTTAATTTTAGCCTAATTTATCATTTTTTTAAATCCGGTGTGTGGAATGTTTTTAATGCAGCATCACATAATTGTAACATTCATCAAACTTTTTTCTCATTTCCAGCCAGGTATTTCTAGCAGCTTTCCCATCTCTTTGTAATATATATGCTGACAAAATCAGTAGAATTAACAAATAATTTCAAGGTATCTTTAATTTTCATGGTTTTTCTGCAATATATTCTTCCAGCTTGCAATATATTTAAGTAATAGACCTTTTCAAAAAACAATTAAGCAGTAGTTGCAGGAATATGAAAGAAATTATGAGTTTATCATTGTAAATTTTGACCATAAAAAAATCCTCATACTCGAGTGAGCCATTGATATATCCACATCTGTGATGAAAAATTTACATAATGCAGAATATCCATACAACTGGCTTGTTTTATATTTTAGTGTTTAATCAGTTGAAATACTTGAGTTTTTTTGCCATTAGCATGAAAACACCATGGAAATATTTAGAAGCATTCAATATTCATGCACCTTGGTAACAATTGTGGTGTTACACATTAAGAAAACATTCTGGAAGACCTGTCATCAATTTAGATGAAGTTATTCGGGGTTGAAACGAATCATTAGTTTCTTTTTCTGAAGTCAGAACTAGCCAGGAAATCTACTTAATGTCTGCAAATAATTCCACATGTCTTCAGAATGTTATAGACATGTTACTCTTGTATCCAGATCTTTTGGCATGTGACTGAGTTTTTCAACATTCAGGTGTTTTCCTTTGTAATATGCTTGCTACATCACTGTGTTGAAGTGTTTGCAGGGTGAATTTTTGTAATAAAATCACTGCAGTCTTATGCATGGAGTTGAATATATATGCCGAATATTTTAGATCCATTTTTTTCAATGACAAGGTTTTAATACCAATATATGTTTTGTTTTTGTTTGTAGCTTTGCAAAAAAAGTAGCAAATTACACTTGAGTGATATACATCAAAAGTATGTGTATTGTATACATTTTTGGATCTGAATCAGCAGTATTAACACTATATTCAAGATCAAAATGAATATATTCCAAAAACTGCATACATGTTTTGTTCTTGGTTGGCAGAAAGAAGGCATAACATATCTCAAAGCCATCTTCTTTCTCACAACTCGGAACAAAATACGAATGTGGTTTTGTATTTATTACATACCCACTTTTTAGCACTTTTGAAATATTTTTAGTTTTATGAATGAAATTCAAAATGTCTTGGGCTTGATAAATCTTCAATTCACTGTGACTAAAGTTATCAACAAGCTAAAATCAAGAAAGATATCTAAGTAGTTCTGATCTGGGTGTTTGAACAGCTGTAATAAAGGCCAGATGTATAATTAAATGGGTATGTCATACAATCTTCAATTATAGACAAATTTTGTTCAATTTAAAACCTTTAACTGTGCCAAACTTATTAAAAGATTTGTTATACATGCCATTTTGTTTTGTTTTGTAAGATTGTGAGTGCATCACCTTGGAGTTAAAAATTTTCGAAAGCAAATTGTTGCTTGACTCTAATGTCTGCCATATTAGAAAGCTTGTTAGTTTGCTACAGTATATTATTGAGGTATGAAAGCACAATAAATCAAATTTAATAAACTCTCAATTGCTCTCAAACATGTGCCTTACATGCTGATTAAACTTTAGAAATAAATCAACACTATTGAATCTGATAAAAACATAGAGAATACAGGTGAAAAAATCAAAGTGTTTATAAGTTTATAGATCTACTGGTCACAGACCAGAACAGCTTATGTAGTGGTCTGTTGTTCAGTGTCCATCTGGTCATTTACACACACAAAGGCATAATTTGGCCTATATGTAAATAGTGTCCTCTGGACAGCTAATATGGCACCATGATGTTTGCTAGTGTGTTACTAACTTGGTTTCTGCATAATAACTCAAGTTGTCCACCATCTACAGTTGCCAAACATTGTGGATATCATTCACTTGGGTTAAGGAAGAAACCTACAGACTTTGGGGTCAGAAGCTCAAAGAACAAGTCAGTATGACAGAAAGAAGAAATATGGTTCTGCATAATAACTTGAGTTCAGCACCAGCTTTATTTTCCAGACAATGTGGATTACATGTATTTAGGGTAAGGCAGAAACCTACTGATTTTGGGATCAACACTCAAAGATCCAGGTCACTGTAACTGAAAGTAGATAAATTATTTTTGTACAATAACTTAAGATAACTCCTTCTCGCAAATATTCCCTCATTATTCTCTCTCTTCAAGTCTTGTAATGAATATGCTACTGGGTGTCTTAAATTACTTCTTAAATCTCTTCATTGAAATTAGATAACCTTGGATACAATCAGACTTCTATTTTGAGAAAAAAAACTGATTTTCTCACTAATTTAAGATTTTGACTTTAGATAGGTGCCTGTTGTAAGATAGCCAGATAAGTTAATCCATACCTGAAATTTATTTTCATCCTTGCTTGGGGGTCGTTCACATATGACGTCACGCAGTGGGGGGAGAGGGGTCAAAATTTTGTGACGAAGTGAGACGGGGGAGAGGGGTTTTTAAAGAAATGTGACGTCACAATAAATATGATTGTGGAATGCTTCTTTCAAAAATAATGTCAGAACAAAAAAGATTTTGTGACCTGCATCCTCAGTCCATTTTTATCCGCAATAGAAAACAACTCTCTCGTGGATGACTTTTATTAATATTGTTATCTCAGATGAAATATTGGGTAACTGATATAACCTTTAACTGGTTTAAACTGTTCTTTTTTAAATTATGTAATTCTTGTTTTAATATAATGAAATATACACTTTAAAAACAAAATGTAGACTAAATAAACTGCAGGCTGACTGGTGATTAAACTTAGATTTTAGAAAAAAAAAACAATCTGGCTAACAAGTTACCACCATCCTGACAACAGTCCAATGAGATCAAAGATACAAGAGTTTAGCAAGCTGAAAGATGGTATTCGGTCCACAGTGAACGTTTAATCTTTTAATATTTTTTATGCAAAAAAACAACAAATGTAATTAGTTGACTAACGCCAAAACTGAATATCAGGGCCAGATGTGGTCTACCAAAATCGAAGAGGAACAACCATTGCTTTTGCAAACTATACTGGATATTGCAATGTATGTTCAGCTTCTCATGAAAAAAGACAGTTCAAAGTCTACACAAGTATCAAAACCTTAGATCATATAACAGAGCATTTAAAAAAAGATGGCCTTCAATATAAGTCGAAGTGGACTATACCTTTGTCTACTTCCTAAGCGTAGTTCCTCATCAGAAGGTAAGCGTCATGTAACCACTGTCCCAGTAAAGTTAATTAGAGCGCAAAAAGATTATTACACTAAACATTTTGATGGTCAGTTTTGCACAGCTACAATAAGACATTTGGAAGAACTGTCTTCCTTGCTTGGACCGGATGAGATTTGTTTTATCAGCCAGGATGATAAATGTCACGTCCCAATTAGTTTGGTCACTGCCAATAAGCAGAGTCCACTGCTAATGCACACTGAGTATAAAGTAAACCTTCCTGACTATGACTGGGTAGTTGCTGCCCGACACAAGCTTATACCCTCGGTGTATGCCGGCACTGAGATCGATCGCAACAGTCTTGGAAACAGAGACTATGTTGGCTTTTCTGGCCCAACACTTATAGCCATCCGATCTGGAAAACACTCCACATCAACAGCACTCAGTATGGATTTGACTTTGAAAAGTTACTGTGTCTGACACAGTTCGGTACCATAACCAGGACTGGTATTGATAAATTGGTCAAGCCGATTGTCGTGTTTACTGTTGATGGTGGGCTGGGTGAAAACCCACAGTATCAAAAAGTCATTAAGGTTGCCATCCACCATTTCTTGAAACATGATCTGGACTCTGTCTTCATTGCAACAAATGCTCCAGGATGAAGTGGAGAGAAAGATGGCACCACTGAGCAGAGAATTGAGAGGATTAATATTACGTCATGACAACTATGGTAGCCACTTGGACGAACGAGGTAAGACAATTGACATTGAGCTAGAAAAGAAAAACTTTGTATTTGCCGGAAAAAGGTTGACTGAAATATGGTCACAGTTGACTGTAGACAATTACCCAACCATTGCTGAGTATATGGATCCATTAAATTCAGAGCTCATGGAACAGGATATATTGTGTAGAGATCAAAACTGGTGTGACACTCATGTCTGCTCAAGCCAATACTTGCTTCAGATCAGGAAGTGTGACGACAACATGTGCTGTTCGAAAGCACGAAACTCATAATTTAGAGTGATAAAAGACAGATTTATTCCTCCTCCTTTACCCCTTGTTCAAACATATGAAGGGCATAAACTAAGTTCCAGAACAAGCAACAGATGGAGCCTTGCACAAATTTCCATCCTTATTTGCAACTCAAAGTCTCAAAACGGAAGACATTCTACCTCAGTCAGCAAACGCATTTCGGACGATCTTTATTGCCCTTCACTTCAATCTTTGCTTAATGAGAGAATTTGCAAGATATGCCACGTGTACTTAGTTCTCTGGTCATGCTACGCAGTCACTCAGTCCTTCACAAACAAATAGCAGTTCCATCGAAGCGGTTATACTAGCTGTAGTGGAACACTCCCTCGGCTACACTGCCCCGAGTCTCGCTATCTTGGGTTCTTTAGGATAGGTCTTGTAGTTGGAGTGATACCCTGCTGAATCTGTCTAAGGACTGGCACTCCAGAGTGTGACAGATTTCTACCTCAGCGGGATACTGTCTTATTCCTGGATTCTTGTGTGTCGCCGACTTGGTCTCAGTCACCGACTGGGTCGCCGACTTGTCGCAGGGTCGCAGACTGGTCACAGACTTGGTCGCAGTCACGGACTGAGTTGCAGACTTGTCGTAGTCTCGGTCGCAGACTTGTTGCAGGGTTGCAGACTGGTCACAGACTTGGTCGCAGTCGCCGACTGGGTCTTCTTCTGGTCGCCGACTTGGTCGCAGGGTCGCCGACTGGTCTTCCTCTGGTCACCAACTGGGTCGCAGACTTGTTGCAGTCTCGGTCGCAGTCATTATGCAATCAAGATCGACAGAGAGACGACAGTGCGAAATGAAGAAAGAAGAATTATCCTCAGTCAAAAATCTGTATTACCGCAAGACCTCTGCATTGCTTGTAGCGCCGGGCTGTTGGTCGATGAAAGACCTTGTCCCTAATCTTTTCCAATTCCCTGGCCTCGCTCTCTCCTGTCCAACGTAATACGACCAAGTGTGCTTGCTCTGGCGGGGTGGTTATACTGCTACTCTGCAGAGGACGTCTTCACACTATACCACTTCCTAACACACCACCATAGCAGCCACAGTTGGCCAGTATATATACCCAGGCAGAATCACGTGACCCAAAACTAAGACGATAGATGGCACTACAAAGCACGCCAAGCATTTGAAATAACAACATAAACTTTAACGAAACGAAATAGTAAATAACGAAACGAAATATTTGAAGTCCATGGGGTTTCCTCGTTACACTAGCAAATGTGGAGAATGGAGAAAGTGTGGATTCGACTGACGAGGAGGAGCTTGATTGGAGGGAATATCCCTTCCAATAAACGATGTTAATCTAGAACTAAATAGATTTCTTATTAGTTCGATGAAGGAGCATTTTACTTTGCCTTGGGATGATGATAACTATAAAGAGAAGTAATTCATTTACAAATACTTCAGATTTTAAACCCTTAAAATTTTTGTGGATTTGTTGAAACTTTAATGTCAGTAAGAATTGAAGTGAATGATGTGTTTAATTTACATTTCGCTTTGTTTTTTGTTTAAAATTAATTAAATTTTTAAAAACAATTTTAAAACTGTCAACTACCCAAGCAGTTCTTGTAAAAGCCTGATTAATTAAACACTATTTTACATAAAAGATTGTTGTTTTGTCTGTATAGTTAACTGATTTACATTACATTTACTTTTCAGTATTGCAAAAAATTGTGGAAAAAAGGGGGTGGTAAGAGATTTGTGACGTGACATAGAGAGGGTCTGGGTTTTGTGACGAAGTGTGACGAGGGGGGGGGGAGTAAATAAAGGGCAAAAATTGCGTGAAGTCATATGTGGACGAGCCCTTGCTTGAATTAGCGACATGTTAATATATTGATGATAATATCTATTGTATCCATCAGTTTAGGTTAGATAATATAACTTCCTATTTTCTAGTTTCGTTTTCAGTTAAACAGTTCTCTATTCTAGATTAAGAGTTCAATTAAAGCTTTCTGCTACAGACGCTTTTTTTTTGGTGAGTTAATGTAAATAATACTTCGTATTTTCTTTCTCGCGCTACTTTCTTCTTTACTTCATAGACCAGGTTGATTTAATACAATATAGTAATTATATCGTCTGGATGATAATTAATCGATGTAAATTTATGACGGTATTTAACTTTTCGAATGGTCAGAGCAGTGGCTTAAATCTATGTAGTCTCTGCGTGATAAAGTAAATCGAGTATTAGTACAAGAATTTTGCATAGGCCTATATATTTTCTTATAGTGCAAGAGGAATTTCTTCTCTGTAGATTTTATTTGAAAATTTTTTTTTTTTTTTAAAATCTAAGCTTGCTAACAGCCTGGAGTAGCATTCAGTTCTCATATAGTCTAGAATTTAAAGTATCAAAAATCAGGAGTTAGTAGTCCAGGTGTTTAATAAACTTTTGAAGGCCATTGGTTTAGGTGACATAGGTGTTTATTAGAAACACCAGTAGTCCACGATGAGGTCAAATGTTATGTGGCAAAGGTCAAAGGTTAGGGGTAATAGTCAAAGGTCAAGTTGCCTAGGTGTTACACTTTCTATAAGATTGCACTGGTCAAGGTTTTTCAGAAAATATTTGTGAACCTGTGGCCAAGGGTGAAAGTCAGAGGTTATGGGGTAATGGTCAGATGTGAATTGGCCTATTAATTAGACTTTCCACCCGGTTAACGTGTCGTGACTGACCACGAACCTTATATGTTATCCCCAAAGAATATAAGAACTTACTTCACCTTGTACATGGATTTTCCAATACAGGAATCCTCAAGCTGAGATATTTCGGTATATCTTATTATATTTTTCATTTCATTTTTCATAGCGTTTTGACAGGAAAAGCTCCATATCACGATCGAGATATATGCCACATGATATGAGTTGGAATTTGCTAAAGCTATTGCTGGTCTTGAAACTTGAATATTCATAAATGAATCATATTTCATATTCAATATCTTTTTATGGGTCGTGGTGGAGGTGGTGGTGGCAATAAGTACAATTACTGGCATACGTTTCTGGACCAGATATAACATAATAATAGCATTCGGGGTAATCGTTTATTCTTTCTAATCTTAAGATCTCCAACGGATGTTTTGTTCCCCTTCTTTCTTATTTATCTGATCAAGTATTTAAAGAAACAGGAAGACAGACAGACAGACAGACAGGGACTGATTGACTGATATATAAATAAATGAGAGCATACGGGGTCGTTTAAAACACCCTTTTCTAGATCGGAAACGCAGATCACATATTATAAGATTCAAAACTATGTCCAAGGTCAGAATACTCGAAATAAATTTTCTAATGTTATAAGTACATTTGAAGAAATCAAAGATAATGGAAATAATGGACATTTTTTTGATTTCAAAAGAATTTACTGTACTAAAGAAATTTTGTGTAAAATTCAAGTTATAGTTTCCACATAATTATAACTCTGTCTAAAAAAATTAAGGAATATGATCCATTTTGATAAATAACACAATTTTATACAAAATTAAAAATTTCTCCAGCGTACCAGTTGCGGGTTCCGTAGTGGATGGTGTGTGGCTAGGAACGGACTAAAAAATAAAATAAACCTTTTCATTCGGAGATTTCAAATAGTTCGGGAAAATATGTTTTGAATAAGAGTTCGTAAATTCTATTTTGAAAATACAGTGCACTGATCTCAATTCCATGGCCATTTCTCATCGTTGTTACAAATCATTACCAGTTGAATGTTATTGATAGCATTTCTGGCATCTATGCCCGACCAGTGCCAGACATCCATTATTGCTTCTCCGAACGTATTTGCGTACATTTTTGGAGAAGCCGAAGAAATCCGAATTGCCCCAGAACATGGCCGGTACCTAGGTGGGTTTGATCCATGAATAAGACAACGGGGTTGACACATTCGTCCGCAGCGGTCATGCGCAGATATGATGGCTTCTGCTGTTTCATTCATAGGATTCTTCACCCCCATGTAAACCATAGAAGAACCAATCGGAAGTCTGGAATCAACGATGGCGTATTCGATGTACCGGCTGACGTAATTCATTCCATTTGATTGTAGAAGGATTTGACCAGCCCCTGAAGGATCTCTCTTGCAGTTTGTGAATTCCTTGGGATGTCCATCTCTAATTTGTTTGTCCAGTTCTGGATAGTTGATGGAGTAGAATTCTTGGTTGAGATCGGGTTGTCCATTGTACACTGGATGTACAGGAAACTTCTCGTCACTCGGTTTCATATAAATTACTTGAATCGGCACGAATGCCCATAGTTTCATATCCGCCTCGCCGTTTATAAAGAAACTATTTTGTACGGGTGTAACGAGACCTGTTCCGGCTTTGTAAGACTTCGTTGCCAAGGATATGTCACCTGACCTCTCAGCAATCGTCATATTGTCTGCAAATGGTGCGACACCAGCTGCCCTCTTCACTCGACCTATCATTGCTCTCATCTCTGAGCCCTCCACGTCTGTTAGTGACCCCCTCGTGCGAGATCGGAACTCATGGGTTCGACTCTCCGACGGTGGCATAATGAATCTTGGTCCTACGTCTGGCATGCTTGCAGTCTCTTCTCTGCCACGTCTTGCCTCCATCTCACCTGCAAAACCCCTTGCTGCAGGTATACCAGATACCTCTGCAGCTCTTGAAATGCAAAATCCTCCTTGGCAGACAAGCCATGGTGATCCACACTGCAGAGACATTGTACATGTGGGTGATGGCTCATAGTTAAACCAAAACATTTCCCAGTAGTCAGCATAACCATCGATGTTCGTAAACCTCGGTAATGCGTCCATGGGGCGTTGTGGGACTTGAAGACCTGTCGCAGGCGGGTAGTCTGTTGCTGGATTTACGCCACAAACAATTCTTTGGTGATTTCGGAAAAGCTGCCAGATGTAATCGATAAAGGCATGGTGGAGGAAGAATATCGGATCGAATGCAGCGGTATTCAACCCAGCCATATGTCCTCCGACCCATCCATGTGGTCCTCCGTGAATAAATTCCAGGTTAAACTGCGGAAGGGCAGCAGGGAAGGTTATTTCTGCGTGCCGACATCGTGATAATATGTCGATAACGTTTTGTCTACTGATAAGCCTTGATCCAACACCGATGTTTCGCCTGAGGGGTCCAATAGGAGTTGACCAAGAAGTGAAAGGCCCCGTACTTACAACACCTGATCCATCTCCCATAAAAAGAGGGGTCCACATGATGGATTCCGTCGGTTCATCCATGTGGAAATCAAGGGTGGAGTCCCAATAGGGCAGGACAACCATAGGAATGATTCGACGAAGCGCCTCTTCATACCTAAAGCAAAGAGAAAAGATAATCCTTATGATAGACCATCAGAAACACATTTCAGATATTAATAAGTTGGGTTACCCCATATTAAGAAAGATTACCTCAGAGGTCCAAAAGTCAAATGCTACCTCAATCTAAGAAGGTACAAAAGGTTCAACGCAATAACATGGTTTCGTTGCAGATGCTTTCACAAAGCTTATGCCCTTGATGAATCCAAGAAGAATGTGAATTAATTTGACATCGACATGTCAACGGTCAAAGTCGTTGAGATCTGAGAAAGGAAAATAACTTTAGTTCTTATGAATGAAACTTCACATTAAGGTTGCCTTTAAAATGAGGCAAATAAGTGACTTTTTCAGTAAAAACTTTTGATCAAGATTACTGCGACCCTTAGCACGACAGCGATGAGGGTGTTATGTACTGTTGGATCTGTGAAAAGGAATACTCAAATGAAATATTTCGGTCAATTATATTTTTAATTTCATTTAATTTTATCACCACTCAATAGAAAAGATCAGTTCAATTTTACAAGCAAATTAAAATGAACTGAAGCTTGCTAAAGTTATTGATGGTATTGCAGCTTATATCATCCTAATACGTGACTGAAATTCAGTATTTACTATAGGTTTATTCATATGGGAGTTATCAGACATGTTGAATAAGCTAGGATTTAAAAGATATATGGTGTACCATACATTCTAAAGGAATGAACGCTAATTTGAAACAGCGAGAAAAGCCTTTATCGACATGACTCATATTCAGCGCCTAGCATGTCGGGTTATGAATTTTTAAAGAAATTATGTAATTGGTGAATTTTTATGAAAGCAACAGATAGTCGGTATTGCAGTGACTCAAGAAAACAAAAACTCCGAAGTATACATATCAAGTATCTTCTCTTTACACTGTTACGACCATGTAGTTTAATAACATGTATGTTGGAATTTGAATTCTTTCTATTTCATTTTTATTTCATTATTATAATTATTATTATGATGATGATTATGTTCGCAGGGTCTGACATTTTGATAGAAACATCGTGTTTATTTAGAACGTAAATGTGACTCGCGTGAGCAATATTTTTACATGTCGGTTTGTCGATTCAAGTAAACAGTTGGCAAAATCTATATAAATAATTGGTTGTGACCACGGTCATTTCTAATAATACTTGTTGACATTCTATACTGCGGTGGCGAGATTTCGAAATCGCCATGTGTCCTTCGTGCGTGTACATGAAATGACGTTTCAGTTCGCCTTAAATACTCAGGTACCTGCGAAATAGTCTAGAGTCACATTTTAACACCTTGTAGAGTTTCTAATACCTTGAGAAGAAGGTATTCTTTTGTGCTGGAAACAGTTGTTCGTTTGTACGTCTGTAGAACGACTGTAGAACAAGTTGTGTTTTGTTATAGATGATAGCTGTACTTCATCTACCTTTTAAATAATAATTATTTTCCCTGGAAAACTATACATAACTGGCTTTGGACAAAGACATTTAGTGAAATTAATTCTAAATTGGAACAGAACAGTACAAATTGTGATTCACAGTGAAAATTCTGGACACTTGTGTAAAACCTTCGTCTGACGTCATCATCCGCCATCTTGGAATGGAATTGAGATTCAGACTACTTCAATTAGAACTGTTTATTTACAGGACTTATATGTTTTTCACAATTCTAGGACAAATGTTTGGATTTTCTTCGCAAATCGCAAGTCCTATTTCATATTTTTACCTTTTCACCGTGTTTTCTAGGGAAATAAATTATTTTTGTTAAAATTTACAAAGCTTGTTGTTTTCGCTCTTTTCTTTGTGTTACTTTAAACAAGCCGATACGTAACAACACTTGTATGAAAACTTGGTCTACCAAAATTAATTACATTCCTTGCAATAATGCTAAACTTGATATTAGAAGCCTTGGGTAAAAATGTAGATGGTATGCAAAAGAGAAATATGTCATTTCCTATGCTGACTCAGGTACATTGAAAATTATAATTAAGAAACATGCTGTATATTATTTTTTAAGCTGAAACTATACATTTACAGGTTGCCATAAAACTATCGAACGAATAGTCAGGAAAGAGAACGTTTATGTCTATATAGACTTTATGTTTGTATTGGCATGACAGTATTTGTTGTACTAATTCCAAGTCGTTTACATCTACCCTAGACCGAACACGACTGTGTAAAACACGTACAGTTTCCTACATGTACTGGTTGGAGGAATCGGGAACCTAAGGAATTAAATAAATAACTGTTCGTAGTTCAATCATATAAAGTTGTAGCTCTTCTTTATATTGTTGCATTTGTGTGTATGTATTTTAACAGTAGTCTTAACACATTATTGGTTATTTCATGCCGAGTAAAGGGAGATTAGTACCAATGTTTAGGACACACCAAGGCAGCCGACCTAGGCTATCCTGGTCAGGATTCGAACCTGCGACCCTTGGATTATGAGTCTGACGCTCTATAGACTGAGCTACCGCGACTGCAGTGTTTGTTTATAGATTGTAGATTTTCTTTCAGACTGTAGTGGGGATCAGTTATTCCATGCGACTTTTTCCACTTTGCTCACATTTTCTTCTTGAAAACGTTGGATCTATATTAGCATAAAATTACCATGCAAAACAAACTTACATTGCCTCTTTGATGAGAATGTTTAAAATATTAATTTTTTTATCAGATCTTATTTCAGTGTATGCTTGATTCTCGTTTTATGACAAAAAAAATTTCCCATAAGAAACGCTGCTAGTAACTCTTTAACATCATATATAACGGGGCCACTAACGGCTTCCTTGGAGATCTATCATCATGTCAGCAGTTGTTTGTATGGAGAGGAGTCAAATAGATACAAGAATCACGTCCAGCTTTAAGCATGACTTGAAAAGGTCTCACAAGATCCTTTATACTCCCTTTATTTGACAAATGAAACTTCGAGGACCTTTTCCAAATACACTGTGATAAAATAGTTTTCCACGAGTCCCTATAGTGAACATTTTCATTTCTTCTTCATAGGGTCGATTTCAGCAGTTATGAGATAAACTCAGTTGTATTGTATACATTATTTTACGAGTGTGGAATGAGCAAATGAAATAATGTACAATAAAACTGCAAATCACGAGTAATCTTGAAATTTCACTGATACTTTTTGCAAACGCTACGGGTTCTTTGCCTATAATAGTGCGATATTTTCACATTGTAGTTTACACACACACACACACACACACACACACACACACACACACACAGAGCAAACGCTACGGGTTCTTTGCCTATAGTAGTGTAATATTTTCACATTGTAGTTTACACACACACACACACACACACACA